>CAMXCT020006501.1:255587-335587 GCA_947184155.2 Cladocopium goreaui
GTTTCGATTCTCTGCGGCTGCCTCGTAGTCGCTGTTTGTGCTGCCAGTCGACATGCGCCTGCTGTCAGCTTGTATCCGCCTAGCAAAGCTGAGCTGGTGAAAGCCAAGTTAAATCAGAGAAGTAAGATCGGTGGATTAAGGAAAACATGGGCAAACAGCGTTGCATTCAGTTTGTAGCATGCCTGCTGGATAGATTTCCAGAAGGGGGTCTGGCATCTTCTGTCTCAGGCCTCCTGAAAGTGATATGATACTCTCCGACGCACTCGAATGCATCAAGTTTCTACCTACAAGTTGTGGCAAAATGTAAAAATACTTGACATCTGCTTGGCCAAATCTGTCTGACCATTTCGTTTCCGGTTCTCAGGAACGGTTTGACAAAATGTGCCCAGAAACTTTAGGTATCTTGTTTGCACTTGCTCGCTGGAATGCAAATTGTTTTTTCTGCTTGGCTTCGAATTTTCTACAGTTTGAGGTATCATATTATGTATGTTTGTTGTTGCCAGTAGTTAAGAAGCATCTATCGCGCAACTTCTCTCTCTGTCTCTCTCTCTCTCTGTGTCATGACTTGGTCCTAAGGACATGATGCACAACTTGCAGGTTAAGCATGACAACGTGTGGTGAAGTATATACTTTAAACATCTCTTTAGACGCCGCTAACTCAAATTATTGCGTTAATTTAGCGTTCTTAGTTCTTGGGCGCACACGGGGGGATTTGATGGTCTATGCAAGTGGCGGCAGCATCTTTGTAAAAGGATGTAAAAGGCATCATTGAAGTTAACAACTAGTGAGCCTGACTTGACTAAAACAGGGCCAGCTCAATAGCCATTTCAGGAACCTAAATTGGAGGTACCTACCATATATAAGGCCTATGTAAGGCTTATGTAAGGGAATATCCCTACAAAATATGGCCTTATATGGTACAGTACCTCCATTTTAGGGTCCTGAAATACCCATTGACCAGCATTAAGCTCAGAAAAATGTAGAAATGAATAAAATGATTGGAAAAGAAAAGGAATCCCGATGAATCCGGTCTCCTGGAATCATCCAGCACCTCGGAGGTCAAATGATGTGCATCGACATATTCACACATACTCAAACATTTTCAAACATATTCAAACAATTTCAAACATATATCATATTGCATAACATTACATATTCAAACACTGGAAAGCTATGGAAAGCGTGTCTTTTATCCACAAGAATGATGTCACCAGCCCGAACAGGCCTGGTCCATGCTGGGCGCGGGCTTGTTGTTGTCGAACCTAGATGTGGTGCCACGATGTGCTACGTGCATCTCAAGCACTTGTCTCAATCTTTGTCTCATTCTAGAATATTCAAGATATCTGTTTGCAATCATACCAGGTAAGCTTTCCAAAGCAAAACGACATGAAACGTTTTCTCTTTACGTGTTGTAAGGGAAAGGCTGGGAACTTTGAAAGCTTGTGGACTCGATCTCGACTCTGACCTACCAAAAGCAAAGAATTGCCTGACACTGTCCTTCTTTCGCCACCTCCACGCACCAACTTGACTCGCCAAAGATCAATATCACCGTAGCCGAGCGGAAGCCTCGTCCCGCTTGATGTTGTCCAACGATGGGGATGCAGGGGCAGCTTCCACCTCTTTCTTCTTTGCTGCCTGTGCCACCAAATCTGCCTCCAACCTGGGAGCAAGTTGGCATGACACAGAAGGCTACTTGTAGGATCTTATAAAATCATATAAAATCTTATTAATTACCCCGGAAGGAGAATGCAATCAGCAGACCCGCTGGAACATGCTGTGAATTCTTCAACAGGCAACATCGTTGGCGGCGCAGGTGGTGCAGGTGGCGAGGTCGGCGGAGCACTTGCCTGGCAACACAAACGGGCACAAAGGGGAACAAGGAACAAAAAAGATCAAAAAATAATGAATAAAGCAGAATAAATCACTTGGGAAAAGATGGGAAAAGTACTTTTTTGCATTCCATGTGCGACGAAGGTTTTACTTTCAAGATCTTTCAAGTATCTTATCAGGTCTTCTGTTTACCCCCCTTGCATTTGTTGTGGTCATCCTATCCACAAAGATCGAAAAGGTAGCAAGCTGATTCAAAGAAAACACAGAGGCAAAAAAATGTCTAAGAATTTCATGAATTTGCATGAGTCTGCTATGAGTCTGCTTTGCATATCTTTGCATGCCCAAAGAGTTGCCAATTGAAAGCGATGACTCTGGCCAATAATGGGAACGGAGTTCAAGCTTCGCCGGGCATGCTGGGCTTGGCGCTTCAGGCATCAAACGACTTTGACCTCAAACAATCTGTCCAATGCAATGTTATGGCCAAACATGGTCAAATCTGTCTCACTTCAACAGCATTGCAGAACGTTTCGAGTCAAGAAATCGTGCACACTGCAGGAATCCGTGAAAAACAATGAGCATCTCGTGAGCTTCGTGCTTCTGCTGCGGCTTCTGGTGATGCGGGTGATGCTCGCCTCCCTGCGTTTTCCAATGAATTCTTTGCGCCAGTGGTTGATGACTTCATTGACCTGCCAATGCCCAAATGATCCCAAATGGATCCAAATGGCCACTCACCCTTCAGAAGACTTCAGGTTCATCTTGGATTGTCCTCCGTTCTGTTCTGTTCTGTTCGGTTCTTGCGCCCTGTGCACTCGCCCATGCAAGTGCGGCTGTGCATTCACTCAACATAGCGTGCTTAAAAGGAAACAAAAAGTGAAACATTGTCCTAACGAGTTGCTGCGCTTTCTACCCGGCTTTGCCGGTACGGCCATTTCAATCAGTCAGATTCAGTCAGATCTCACTCACCATATCTTCACCAACTCAGGCAGGTTCTGAAGTTATACAGGCCTAGACCATCCTGGACCTTTGACCCTCAAAAAAGAATCACCCACCCATCATTTGGGTCAAATTACGCCCCTTTGTTCAAAACTCGTCCTGGTTCTCAATTTCCCAGATTGTGCCCAAAAGTGTCCAGATGTGTAGAGTGAATTTGTCGTCCACCGACCTCACCCTCCAGCTTGTCCAAATTGGCAGGTTCTTGACCAGATCCTCCCTGTGTCGAAACCTCAAGTTTTGTCAACACTGCATGCAAGGCCAAAATTTTGATCTGGGATGGGACAGGAGATGGGCTTGGAATCAGGATTGTCACAGCATGTCACAGCATGTCACAGCATGTCACAACAGCCAAGGACAATTGGCTAATCAATGTTAATCATAGAATTAGAAAGTGGCCGGCCTTTGCCAACTCTTCAAGCCTTAGGAAGCACTGTGTGAACACGTTTTGAAACTTCTAGAGTCTGCAAGAGATTCACTGTTGAATCAGTTGAATCATGTTGAATCTCTCTCCTCTGAGACGTTCAAAGCTGTGCCAGGGAGCAATTTCTGAATCGCAGGATTGGCATGCCAAGCCTGGGCATTTCAACTGAGTCCTGACTATAGTAACTACATGTAACTACTGTATATGGTAACTAATTATATGATATTATATTATAATATATTATATGTAGTAACATGACATGATGTAACATGTAGTAACTGTAGTATGACAACGGACATCTTCAGTACAGTGCAACGTGATCGAAGTCTGAGCCCATCTCCATGCCACCAAGGCGGAAAACGGTCTGACAACCGAAGTCCCTCTGTCCCCGTTTGACCGAAGGCGTTTCACTGGGCTTCTCATCCTGTGCTGCACAATGCTACGAACATCTGTGGCTTTGCCGTGGGCTCAAGAGTGGTGCGTCCTGAGTGCTTTCCTGCTTCACTGCCTTTGCTTGGTCAGATATTTCCTTCAATTGCTTAGAGGCCTAGTCAAAGCACACAGAAAAATCAGAAAAATGCAAGCCCTGCATGTCACACGGGAAAAACATGGAAAAACTCTGATTCTGAATGATCTGAATGAATGGCCAACTCTGATAGCTCAGGTTCATCCACACCAGAACATGTGCGCCTCATCACCAAGCTGCTTCAGATTCTCCATGGCAACTGGTTTCCCAGGACCTTAGCAGGGCCCAAGACCAGTTTCCAAACCTGCTCAAGCACACTTCACCAGCCCATGAATGCCCATGATCATCAGAGTCATGTGGAGAAAACAAACTAAGCACGAGCACTTTGTTTCTTCAAGGACTCCAGAACACCTCCGCATCAAAACTGATATGCACATGATATGCGCATGACGACATGGTGGGACTGGCACTCACGGAGTTGCTCCCCAACAACCTGCTGCTGGCACAATGTAGAGTCATGGTTGTCCGTTGGGATTTGGCAAGGCCAATGATATTATACGCCAGTTGGAGAAACGATATGCAAGCTGAACAAGAAAGATAAGGAAAGGATATCGAGCCAGCAAGCAGCAGTACAGGAATCCAGTACAACAATCAAAGTTACCGTGAGGTTGAACGGGTCAACGCGACCAAAATTAGAGCCACGAACAATAGGAAGTGGTTTGTAATGTGCACTTGCGCCAGCAAGTAACTGCCTTAAGGTCACTTCATAGGCACTTGCCCTCTTTCGCTTTTTTTGGACGCAAAGGGCACTTATGTCTTGGTACTCTAGCTAGAATGGAAGGTGATGAACCTCTGAACTTTAGTGGCAAAAAGCAGGTGAGGACATGTCATGATTTTCCCTTTTGTGTTTGGTGCGTTGGAGGGACTACTTTGAGGAAGCTGCACAACTTAGATCCCAATCTTAATAGTCTTATATAATATATATATGTATAGACCCAAAGAGAGTAATTATGTATATAGTAGTAGGTACATAGTATATATATATATATACGTATATTATATATTATATATGGTTAAAAAAAACTTAGAAATCACAATTAAACTGACCTGGTTTCTACAATCAATTCCCGATTTGAGCCTTGAGCTTCTTCGAGAACATCCCAAGTTTGAACTTGTGCAGCTGCCTCAGCACGTAGCAGTTTTTTCTATTTTTGTTTCTTGTTTTTTCTTGCTGGAGGCTTCTTCGAGGCTTCTTGGTCTACATGGTTTCTGTCAACTTGACATCCTCCACACAAGGCCCACCTCAAGATGTCGCGATCGGTGTGTTGATCCACCGTTACTCTTCACACTGCGTGGGGCCTGAGGTCCCAAAAAGCAACGTTTCAACTCACAGGCGCCAAAGAGAAAGAACAACTCCACGCGTCTCTTCTATATCTTAATATATTATAATTACATATATATATATATACATGTATATATATACAGTATATGATATGTGTGTGTGTGTCAAATATTGTGGAATTATCAAATTGATTCAAATTGCAACTACAGTTCTTTACTTCTCTACCATTTAATTACATCTCTCCGTCTGTGTGTTTATCTGTCAGAGTAGACTGGCCGGACCAGGCCTGCTGCGCTTCGATCAGCCCTTCCAAAGGCCCACGGTCCTTCGTACAGTTGGACTCTTGATGGACTCTTGTACACTCAGGCGATCTCAGGCGATCTCAGGCGATCTCAGGCGATCTCAGGCGACAGTTATAGCAGTGATGGCATGGAATCAGTTGAACATGTTTTGAACATGTTTGATAATATCATACGTGCGTTCTTGCATTGCAAGTCAATGCATGAGAGAGAGAGAGAGAGAGTCCGTGTTCAAGGCGTGCTCCACTGCTTTCAAACAGCTTTCTGCACCTGGCTGCAATTGTTTTGGGAGTACTCTTGCTATCTCTTGCTATCTCTTGCTACTGCTGGGCTTTCTGAGACTCTGACTCTGCTTCTGATCACGGATGACCTTTTGGACCATCTGTCGGCCTGCTAAGGCAATCATCTGCTGAAGCACGAATAGTATCGAATAATTAGTACCCTTAGTACCAGTACCCAGGCATACCCAGGGAAAATGTTCATCATGGGAAAGAAACTCAATGGAAAAGGGCCAGGCATGTCGAGGCGTGATCGATTCAGCTCTAAGAAATCGGGCCTGCTTCCGCAGCTGGCTCTGCCGAAAAGGACCCGGTCGCCTAATGATTGTTGCAGCGCGTTGGAAGCGGAAGGTACAGCAGGGCTAAATAAGCCACAGTTTCCATGCTCCCTGAAGTGGTGACAACAGAATAAACAGAGCTTAAATGCGTATGTGATGTATATTAATATGTGCATTGTCCTGCTAATAAGTTATATATATATATTTATTATATGTATACACGCCTATATATACATTTGGGATACATATACAAATACAGTATATACATGTATATAATATAAGTTTATATAAGTGTTTGCAGAATTTTAAAGGAAGCGTAATAATATGCGTGCTGTAGAAATGTGATAAACATGATGAACAATCAGAATTCAACATCCAAATGTCTCGACATACCAGGCACATCCAGGCACAGCTTTGCAGTTTCACTTTTAGCGGCTGGGTCAGCTGCCTGGATCTCCTTCTTCTGTGCGTCTAACTCGTTGTCCAAGGCCACATACCTGGGCAGCGCAGGTTGAGCCAAGCCACTGAAGAGACCGCTGATATAGCGCTGCTATTTGGTCTGAAGGATTGGCTCATGCATTGGTAGTCCTGCAGCCAATGAACCCTCTGAAGTCTCGAAAGGGTGCCAAAGGGGCTGAACCACAATTACTTGTTGCCAGCGCTGATGAAACACAAGGAACTATCAAAGTGCCACACCGTCTCACTGAAGTGCTCTGCAAGAAAACTTTGGAGGATAAAACAGTAAGCAAGACTCCAAGTTCTACACACTTACAATTTCAAGTAGTCGTTAAAGGAAGAACAAATAAACGGATCCAAGATGTTTCGTAATGTTTCATCATGTTTACTGCCACCCTGGTGTTCACAAATGCCATGTGGGCCATGTGCCGATCTCATGGCAGGCATCAAGACCTTTTGAACCCTGCATTGCCTGCACTTCGTGTGGATCTGAGACCACCTTTACCAACGATCGAGCAAACAAGCTGGCTGAATGCCATTGAATGATTGAATGTCATCCATTCAACGGCGAAAAAGGGCTATGGGTTCAGCCTGGATCAAAAGAAAAAGCACTACGTGATGAAGTGTCTTAACAAATACTTTTGGACGCATGACGCATGCTGAAAAAGGAATAATGTCGCTGCATTGTGAACGAACTGATGGGCAAAAAACAAACATACGTATACTCATACATACACAGGCACGCACAAATAACGTGCACTTATCACACATGCAAACAAGTACATAGTACTATGTATGCATAATGTTTTATGTATATATATACACGTATATATATAATATATAGCGATAAATTCAAAAATATAGAAATACAATGTGTAATACTTATTATAAATCATAATCTTATTATTTTAAATGTGCAGAATATACAAAACCAGGATAGAGAAGCAAGGTTCCCAACAAATTCAGACGATTGTTGAATATAGACAAACAAAAAGAGGCAAAAACATAGAGAAAGGAGAACTAGAGAAAGGAGAACTAGAGAGAGAGAGAGAGGGGGAAAGGAGAGTGGCCGGAGAACAAAGGTAGCAATTGTCCTGCCTATCAGTAAATAGTGCTGCACGGAGGGAAGTAGTTATTAGTTATTGGAGCGGAAGCGAATGAGGAAAGAAGTTGAGCAGAGTGGAGTGAAGAAGCTAAGCAAAATCATACATTGACAAAGGACAAGTAGACAAGCAAATAGGCAACAAGTATATACTGCTTTCACAACAGGGATCCTGTGGTTGTCAGTATTCAAGGCCACGCCCTTCTACACATACACCTGTCAGGTGCAAAAGAGATGGTTGCATCCTGCTTGAGCTTTGCCACTGCAGGGCCAACGAAGTTGACGCAGCTCACCATCACTCCAATGGATTCCAATGGAGTATGAAAATTCGGAGATGTGGCGCATCCTGTACAAAGCGCATGCGTCATTGGTGGTGCTTAAACAGCCAATGGCACTCCTAGCACCTCCAAAATGCTCCACGACCGGGGCAACATGCTGCATGAGATTGTCTAATTGTCCGCACGCGATTCGGCGCACAAAACGCTAGGCTACACATTCATGGACTAGCATGGGCTATTCTGACTATATATCGATTGCTTGAATGGTATGAAAGTGTTCGTCTGATTCGTCTGTGTGTTTGTAATCGGTCTCAAGTAGCAGAATGAAATTAGAGTACTGATTTCTCCACGAGGCAAGATCTGATGGAAGGGGAACTTGCAAACTTCTCGCTAAGCTTCACTTGTCTGCGTTTACTTTAGATCGCCTCAAATGTGCAAGCATCTCCAGGAGAAACAAAGAGCCCGTTGAAGTATTGAACGCAACAAAAAAAGAAGCGAAACGTGACCGCTCAACGCTCTGTGGTTTGCGAAAAACAGATTGCGGCTGAAGCTCCTTGCATACATTCGGGCTCAGCATCATTGGCCACGCATGGATTCCTTAGAACTTGCCCATCCCTGAGGACCATAAAGTAGTTCAAAAGCTTGCAGGTAACAATAAGCAAGCCCTCAGCATCCCCATTCACGCCCCAACACGATGCCCGAGCCAATCCAAGCCACATTCCCAGGTAGGAACAATGATCACAGGCATGAAATATGCACCGCCAAAGTGAGAACTGCGCGCTGCACGTCTCATCATTGCCATCACCTAACTCAAATCCACAAGATTGACACCCTGTATATCCTGTATTACAAGCCGAATTTGGAAGTTTGTACAAAGTTTGTACTATATAACGCCTATTGAAGTTGCAGTAGAAATGGCAGTAGTACGAAACGTACCCATTCTGGCTGATTCAAACGCTCTATGTATGGTTTCTGCAATCAGATTTTGCATGATTTTGCTATTGTAAGTTGGAAAGTTACACCCCAGAATTTGATTAATCTGTGCCAGTGCATGAGCAGTGTGCTCTGCCTCAAAGCCATACAAGCATGTCTGCATCTATGCATGTAGATGCATGTAGGACAATACATGTATGGTTCAGTTGCCATTTGTGCATGTCTGGCACGACTCAAACAATTGCATGGTATGTTCGATGCAAAAAATGGATGCAATGGCGTACTGTGGGCACCACAGCTTAGGCACTGCAAAACAATTCAACACGTTACAGTATGATGTGGTCAAATAACACGACTGTACCCGATGCCATGAATTCAGTACGTAGCCTCGAACAAAGATGTACATCATGGGGAGAAGAATATGCAATTCTTATCGATTCCTAGTGCAGTAATTATTCCGTTTTCTGCACAGCAGCTGCAGATTTTGTAGTGCTGAAGCATGGTTGCGTTGTACCACACCTGTTCAGGATGAAAGCTTGCAACAACATGACTATCGTGATTCGTGCATTGATTCATCGCAAGACAACAACTTCAAAATATATTTTTCAAAATTTTAAAAACATCTTAAAACATCTTAAAACGTATATTAAAACAGGTCTAAAGTATTCTAAAGTCTAAAACAAGCTCTCCGTAAGATTCCGCCTCTGGACCGGCATGGCGATATCCCATCAACCAGCTGGGAGGCAAATGTGGTACAGGGTCCATATAGTCGGTAACCTGCGCCAGTGCCCTAATGTGCCCTATCTTCCGCGATCTTGGGATGTACTTTGATGTACTTTGGACATGTTTGGACATCATTGGACACCTATGGACTAGGGCAAACATAAGAACCATCCGATTACAAGATATACTCATTGTATCTCATTGTACGTCATTGTACTGCGTGTGTGCAATGTATCTATCTACCTGTCTTTTCCCCGCGATGCATCCGATTCATCTAGCACTGTGTGCAGTGCAATGGGATGTCATGCGAAGGATCCCAAAGCCATGTGCGGTGATACCATGTCCTTCATGTATGGACAACCTGCAGTATGCTCACGCGCTGTACTGTGTGTGGTTTTATCATGTTTATCTATGTTTATCTATGTGCTGCATGGTCATGAACATGAGGCATGCATCATGATGCAATGATATGTAATGATGATGTCATGATGTAATTTGCATTTTCACAGGGCACATTGACCTGAACCATTGCCAAGTCGAAGCACCGCAGTGTGGGAACTGGGAGAAATGTCAAAACATGTTCAAACAGCCCAGGCCCGAAAGTACGGGACGTTGATCATCTTGGTTTGGAATGCTTGCACCCAGGCTTCGTTGCCAACACCTCGCTGGGGGTGGCATGATGTCTGGCCACTACATGCAGGCCTTTGGGCAATATATATGCGCTGTTGGAAAAGGCGCCTACAATATCAGTCAATAGGGACAATAATTTTCATCTGTAGGAATTGCTAGAAAAGTCTCATGCACCTATGATCACCTTACTTTGTAAAACATCACCATGAGCAATGGGCAGCAGTGAAGCAGTGCCAGAAACGGCCAGACTTCTGATGCTTTGTATTTACCTTGCTTTCCGGGTGGTCCCTGATCGTAATGATGTTGATGGGTTTGATGAAGTTTGATGGGTATAGGACTCGGAGCAGCTCAGCCATTGTGTCCACATGTGCATTTACTCTCAGTGGCTGCATGCAAGCAACGAGGCTGCCCAAAAGTGTAGACTTCCTGCGTGCAGTTTGCAAGCAGCATTCAAATTATAAACAACAAAAAACAATCAATAAACCCCATGACAAAGGTTGGAGTGTCAACTTTGCAGGAGCAAAACGCGAGCTCTGCGACAAGCACAAAGGTGAGGCACCATTCAGCCAATAGAATCCTGTAGTATCTGTAATGAATCAAGTGATGCTCTCCGATGCTCTCAGCTTCATGACACATCGTGGACATCGCGTTTTTTCAGAACGTCCTTCACCGTGTAGTTCTTGGACAGCTCATAGGCAGCTAGCATTGCCATAGAGCCACCTAGCGAGTGGCCTGTAATTCGCAATGGGCTCGACTCACCTTCAGCAACAGGTTTCAGTTGCTCGCATCCAAGAATCCGAGGACCTCTATACACCATATATACATCATATTATATGATATTATATGTGTTTGTGCTGTACATGTGTGTATATGCATATATGCAATCAAATATAGATTAAACATGTGTACGTATCACATTTGAAGGCTCAACATTCACGATATTGACATCTTAAGGCTACTGGAAGGACACAACCGAGAGGCAAAGAGTCCTGGAGTCCTTTGTGGTAACCATTCCTTCCTAGTGGATGATCATTCCATGTGTGCCGCCAAGTCTGTGAATGGCACTATATGCACTATCATGGCACTATTGACGAGGTTATCACGCTTCACAAATCTTCACAAAAGGGTCCGACAATGTTCCACAAAATGTGTTTCGCAATGTGGTCCTGTATTGGTTCTGCTTTGTTCCTGCTTCCATGGTACATTTGAGCTCTTTCAGAGCTTCAATGGTTTGAGACTTCAGGCTCTGCCAAGACTTGTAAAATCCTCTGTGAATTCTGCACTCTGGGCAAGAACCTTGGCCCAATTCAGAAGAGTCTCAAGCAACACTGACATACTCACTGACAATATTCGACAATTCCCTGCTTGGTTGTCCAGAACCATGTGATTCTCAACCCCTTCATACCCCTTCATAATCTTTCATAATCTTCATGTCTTGCTTGCAGGATTTCAGGCTTCCAGATGCTTCCAGAGCATTGCAACTGTTCTCTCTCCGTCTCTCCAATTTGGACGAGCAGCTGAAGGGGCTCTCATGGCGGATGTCAAAATCCTCGGCATGGCTCAAGACGATGGATGGGCACACAGATGCAGCGGCTCGACAAAATAATCATAAATTCGAACAGGAAACGCACTATCACCATAGCCTGGAACAACTCAAACTATCATATTCGATACCCAGCCCAAACACCCGAAATCATCCGAAATCCCAAATCCATGGAAATCCGAAGAGTTCAATCATTGAAAACTGAGACACTATTGGGAAATAAAATTACATATATATATATATATAATACAGTATATATATATATATATAATACAGTGTATATATATTATATATATTATACAATAAAATATTATACTATACTATACCATACTATACTATATTATATTATATTTTACATATTTATATTATTTTATATTTATACATGTATATAATTAAAAAAGCTCGGCGTCTCCCAGGAGGTAGTTCACCAGGCTCTTGGAGCCACGAAAGACAATCGCACAGTCATCAGTACCATATCGCACCACCAAGCCCCGTGTGTCAAGAGGGTAGGCATCCCTGGTGATCTGAACCTTACTTCAGCCATGTTCAGCCAGACCAGGCTAACCATGGCTAACCTGGGTCAACTGTGGTCAATTGGGTAAACTAAATATCTCAAGTATCCAAAGGGTATCCAAAGGATTCAAAGCTTACCTTCCTCGCGTTGTGAAAATGCCCGTGAAACCTACAACACTGCGCAAACAGGGGTGAAACGGGATATCAAAGAGAAAAAAATACCCAAAAGAACGCAGTGGAAAGACTCAATGAAACGAGGAGTTGCTGGCAACAGGGGATTGTTCGATGGCCGGGATCAAAATGATCAAAGAAAAAGGAAGCATGGAGGAAACCCGAAATACAAGAAGGGCAATAAAGAGAAATAAAGAGAATACTCTATAGATATCTATAGTCTGCGGCTCTCGGCCTACCAATGCATAGCGGCCTATTTCTTGAGAGGCAATACAATACTTCAAAGTGAAAACACAACTGCTTCCATGATGTGGGCGACGTGGAAACCACATGCTTCTCGAATCTAAGTGCTCAATTCAAAGAAAGCGACAATTCCAGAATGTTTATACAAGATATCGAATGAATGTCTATGAGTCTATAATGAATATCTAAGACTCCGTAAGATATCTGATTGGGGAATTGCCATCAACGTGAATCCTCTGCAGCCCCAGAACCTGGGAAACTTCCGGCAGCATCTCACATGCCAAACCACATCTCATCTCCACGAGCTCGACCTCCAGGGTCATGAGTGACGTCTGCAAAGAAATTTATGATAAATCCCCATGAGTCCCCACAAATCCCCATAATATCCTACAATATTGCAGGCATAAGAAATTTCAGTCCTGAGTCCTGATTCTGTTATACACGCAAACATATCCATGATGCATATATGTGTGTATGTGTTTTCTCTCTCTCTCTCTCTGTTTCTGTCTCTCCCTCTCTCTCCATCATCGATGCAAATATAGATGCTCATTTACTCATTTACCGCATCCTGGGACGCTTATGTACGAGGACAATCTACAATATCTACGATACATCAAATACATGATCAAAATGAATCAAAATGAATCAAAATGATAGGCAATGAAGAAATGGTTTGAATACTCTGAAAGCTCAACGTCCACTTCTCCACCATGACCATCCGGCGCCTTTGGCATCAATGTCAGCTGATGAAGCCAAATGTACTTCTCTGCGGCCTTTTCATCATACACAAAGCTGTGCCCCAGCTGAGAAAGGCCTGCGAGTGCAGAAAGTGCTGCAAGGGGCAGCTGGAATTGATTCTCTTCTATTCATCTACTCTAGACTCTAGCTTGCATCAGTTCGGACCCTGTACAGGAACACTTCACACTCGGCCTCACTACAAGCACAGTGCAAATCTACAGAGCAGCCGACCTGCCTCCCAACCATAAAGCGGAAAAGAGCCGCATGCTGTACGCCATGGGTCTCAAATTCAATTGTAATGATGGTACAATATGGTACAATGATATGAACTTCAGAGTTGGGAAGAAGTCTTGGCCAAACCCCTGGGTCACGTGGAGCAGCATCTGTTGGCTGTGCTGAAAGGGTGTCTGTGTTGTTTTTGTCAACACTGAATGATGAGCCAGCCCTGTTTGGCAGCATTGAGCGAATGCAGTCCACAGGTTCCATTGAAATCACACACAAAAAAAAAACTGCCAATTCGGCCAATTCAAGATTTCAAGCCAGCTGGCAACGACAATTACAGATGATTGCAGTGACGAGGGTTGATCAAGAACCAAGGATTCGACACATCCATGATCTGCTTCCAGCCCTGTGCCTCGTTGAGACATCAAAAGTCTACAAGAAACTTGGTTGGAGGCATGCCTCATGCTGATAAAGCATGGTACTAGTAAAGCCTGTTTCTGTGTCAGCGAGAAGACCTATTCTTGCAGCCCTTGTGTTCGTAACAGCATGCAACAATCAGTCCATGACACAATGCACACAGTCATTGTGTTTCATTTTCAGGGCCACAAAATGCATTGGAAATGGCTGTGCCAAGGTTCTGCTTGCATTCCGTTCTTTTTGAATTCCCGTCCCGCCCGATTTGTTGGAGCGCGAGATCCATACACAAGAAGCAAACTCCAACACAGTAAACTACCTATCAAATTATAATTATAAGATCCTACAAGGGTGATTGACACACTAGCCACTACCAGGCACAAACATATTTCAACAATTGAGTAAGGCAGGACGGCCAATTTCTGAACCACACATATCGCTCATGGTGAATTGCGCAGAGGAAGCTGGCATTGCTCGAAACTTGAAAGCATCCTGCAGATCCTGCAGATCCTGCAGCCATACCACGGCATACGAGCAGCAAGCAGCCCGTTGTCTTTGCGATGCCTGCTCCACATCGTTGCTTGCTTCTGCTTTGGTCAAGGCCTCTTGGCCTAAGAATAATGGACAATGAGAAACCGTTTTCGTCTGGAGAAACGAGATTGCAGCTCTATTCACGGTTCCCCATGGTTCCCTTATTCTTTCTGCCGGGCCGCAAAACAACAATAAAAACATACCGCGTGAAAAACAAATAGCGACTGTGG
This sequence comes from Cladocopium goreaui, assembly GCA_947184155.2. Classification (NCBI taxonomy): domain Eukaryota; class Dinophyceae; order Suessiales; family Symbiodiniaceae; genus Cladocopium; species Cladocopium goreaui. The sequence continues at coordinate 270,222 of CAMXCT020006501.1, forward strand.
CCCGTGCAAGCTGACTTTGCTGCTTCTTGATCTGCCGCCAGAGCCTGCAAGGGATGAGTTAAACGATGTTGCTGAGCACCGCCCATGCTGCAGTATGGTGCAGTAATGTGCAGTTCTAAATCTTCTAATATCGTCGAATTCTGCGACTCGGCTAGTGACCTGAAAGGCACACGCGAAACACTTCCCGGCCTGAAGCTCGACGGCATCTCCCAAAGCCAACACTCGGCTGCTGATGTTCTCTCCCACCTGGCCGAAAGCCGCAGTCTTTTACCTGATTGCACCAAGAACAAGACACACGCTATTGAATATTGCAATGAGATATATAATATTACATAATTGATCCTCCATGCTTAGCCGATATCCACCTTTGCCAGCCATTCTATACACAGATGGTCGTTTATAAAATGTATGTTAGGGTCATTGTTTTTTAAAAAGTAATTATACAGGTACTGGTGGGTTTATAAAATGATTTACCAGGTAGTGGGCAATTATAAAATGAAAAGCCAATGTGTATATAAAATGACCCCAAAAAATCCAGACCAGGTCAAAGGGCAGTTGGGTCACAATGTTGGTAGCAAAGGTTGTCTTTATGAAATTCACTTTCCAGATCTTAGAGAGCTACTTGTGAACCACTGCCAGGGGTTTATAAAATGCTCTTTCCACATCGTCATAGAGCTCAAACAAATGGCACTTTTCCTCTTGCGCGCTCGGGCCATCTTCATTACAAGATCCTTTTAATGCTGGAATATCACATTTATGAAATGCCTTTTCCAGCTGACAGCATCTACCAGCCAATGAACCCATCGTCTGGAAGTTCTCTCAAACTGATGTTTTTTTATAAAATGCTATTTCTGCCTGAGCCTGTTTGGTTGCACCTCTTTACCTATATTTTTGGTATGAAATGCCCCCCTGTTACAGCATTTTATAAGGACAAAGGTCGGGCATTTCATAAGGTACCAGGCATGGAGGATCATAATTGAGATAATATATGATAATACACACTCATAATGACTTTGTAATTACATGCAACTACTGATGGTTTTGAACTCTGCTGACTAGCTATCCCAGCAGTGCCTTCTTGCGTCGCACAAGCCTTGCATAGCAACCAACACCCAGCAACCAGGGAGCTGCGAAGCAGCAACCATGGCCACGTGCTGAAATGCTCCGAGCTGAATTGCACAGAGTTCACAGTGTCCATAGTTCCGCTTCCACACGTTCCACACCGCCTTTGCCGTTGGCGTTGCAGCTCTTCATCAAACTGGGCCGCACGTCTAGCAGCTTCTGCTAGAGCTTTCCTCGGGCTTATGGATCTTATAGACTTGAATATAAGAAACATCAGAAAACGCCAGAAAACTGCTCGAATGTTGCTGGCAGTTGCTGGCTGGAGAGTGTGAAATCTGCACTATCGACTTTCAATGGCCATTTCAGGTAATTAATTACATGTAATTACCTAAATTGGAGGTACAGTATGACCATATACAAGGCCTATGTAAGGGGATATGCACCCAAAATATGGCTTTATAATGCTTTATATGGTACAGTACCTCTATTTTAGGGTCCTGAAATTCCCAATGAGATTGAACTCTGATTTCAGGCTTGGACTGCCGCTCGGCATCGCTGACGCTTGCATCTAAGATCTTCCGCAGGGCACCAGCTGGTTCCGTTGAGGTTGCCAGCTCCTGCAAAACAACAAAGGCGGGACTGAAAATTCCGGACAGCACAACAAATGCGCACCGCGCTAATAATTACATGGGATGGTTGCAAAGTGGTCAGGCTTTGAAACCAGAATCTCTATAGTATCAAGGCTAGAAGAAAAGCGTTCATGTATGTCATCGAAGGTTCTATCATGTTCTATCCATGGAAAAAGGAATGTTTGTTGAGTTCAGCCGACAGTATCTTCCCAGAAGCGGGGTGGAGACCGTGAAAACCACAAACCAAAAAATGCGTTCTGTGTGAATCGCTCTTGATGCTATCAAATCAGATGCTCCTGGGTGTGTACCAAAGAAGCTCCAGTCTTCCACTTGATCACTTGTAAAGCTATATGTTTCGAATAGTTTCCAATTGCATCCAATTACACTGACTCAACTCGCTCCTGTGCTGCAGTCTCCAGGTCTTTGCCTAAACCTTGCCTTTGTCAAAGCAGCCCATGACTGTAAGATATTGTAACAGTGTAACATCATGTTCACACTGCAGAACATGGCAGAACTCTTGCGGGAACTCATACACTGCGAACACTTCTCACAAGATCTCAGCTGCTTGCCACAGTTCAACAAGCTCTTGCCAAGCATTGCCTGGAAAGAGCTTCAAACACACTAAGAAACTGCTGGGTAGAGCCACTGTCAACACACTTGCAAAGGGCTGGCAATAGACCATGGTTGTGTGTATGCACATGAATGAACCTTTTCACAGCCAAGAGGCGGCACTCGACCAGGTGTGGTGTTTCTTCTTCGGCACCTCAAATACCATGAACATTGTTCTTCCTTACCCTTTTCAGGACCCAGGCATACCCAGGCCCTCTTTTGAATGCTCCGCTGGGCCCCCCCTCCACTCATTCTACAGTACAAATACCAGTAAATTTCCAGCCTCCAAATGAGCCTACAGCATTTTAGTTTGATGAATTCAATCCATTTTGAATGAAGAAATTGGCCACTCACTCCAATTGATGAATTCATCTTAACTCTTAAATTGCTCTGATACCCCCTGTCCAGCATATCTGATGTTCTGAGCTCCAGCGTGTTGCTGCCACTTTGGCTTCACAAAAGGCAAGACCTGCACTGGGCTCGTTGGGCACGTCTTACACAACTAGAAAGGATCGATAAATATCGTATCGATATGTATCGATAATAAGCCTTTATATATATATATATAATAAAACTAAAATCCTTTGAACAACTTTGACTTTTGCTGAGCTTTCTGCCTTCCGCATGTTCAGTCTTCAACTTCTGCACCTACTGAGAATCAAAACCATCAGTGGGAACACAAGTGTAGTGATGCACTGGCCTGAACTTAAGATCAACTTGAAGAAGTCACTTAGTTACTGTAAGTCACTGAAGAAGTCTTAACACAAAGTCTAAACAGAGCATCTCTTGGAGCATCTCTTGGAGCATCTCTTGGAGATGCCCGGGGACTTCGGTGCAAGGCTCCCACCAAGGCGGTCTTGTGAGCACGGCGGACGTCAGCTTCCACGGCGCCCGATTCATGTGCACCTGAGGCTCCATGCATGGCATTCACTGAGCGTCAGGTATTATGATGCCTTTTGAGCCTTGGAAGGCTTATGAAACCCTTCATACCTCAGTCTTTCCTCAGTCTTTCTCTTGTCCCGCTTCAATATGCCCATGAGATGTAGAGACTCACATGTCCCCGCAAAGAAGCAACATTAAACAAAGTTCATTTGAGTACTGATGGATTGATGGAGCATGAACTGGCAGTTGGGGAAACAATGACCAAATGTCTGTCTCTCTTGGCTGCCCACCTTCGCGCGTCAACTGACCCAGCTCATGTTCAAAAGCCACAGCACGTCTTGCTGCTGCCGCCACGCCATGGGCGGCAAGAGCTTCAGATGCCTGCAGGATCAACTGGATCAACTGGATCAATTGAAGCTGCAGTTTTTAAGCTTCTTCAGTGAACTCAGTGTAAGTTGACGACCATTTTAGAACTGAATGGGAGAGACAACAAAATGTAATTAATTACATTTACATACTGTTTCCCCAAACAGAGTGAGCCCAGAATACCAGCAAACGGAAAGTTCGGCTGTCAAAATGTCAAGCTGTCAAGGCTGTCGAATGTGCCGAATTCCGAAACAGCAAAACACGCATTTCAATACATTTCATATCATTTCATCATTTGGAATTGTGGAAAGGCCTCCTGAGCGCGGCATGTCTTTGCTTCAGCTTCTGCCTCTTCGGTTGCCTACAAGGCATGCCAACACCTCCACTTGGAATCATACAGTAATTATATCTAATTAATATCTAATTATTTGGTCAAAGGCAGGTTTGCTGGTACCAGTAGCCTCAGTAGCCCTCTTCCATAGTATACAGAAATATACAGAAATATTTTGAAAATAATTTGATTCGAATTGGACTGACATTGGTAGTTCAGAATGATCCTGTCCTCTGCCAAGTCTGCCCGAAGATTTGCCCAAACCTTGAGAATGTCCTGTCCGTCAAGGCTGCTCAGGTCTACCCATGTTCCCGATCATGCCAGATTGAAATTCAAAACAGGAAAGTACACAAAGGCGAAAGTGTAAACGCGACGGATTTCAGCATATCTCGAATCACTCAATATTTCAGTGTTCAAGAGTCGGACTCTCAGCAAACCAGATATAAAGGACTGTAGCAGTAGCAGGTTGCAGGCTGCTGAAAAATGCGGAAAGTAGCAAAATTGAGGACAAACGACGGACTGCTGCTTCAGGGCACAGAAAGGCTGTCACCAGAACATGTGCAAACAGCATTAATAGCTCAAAATATCGGGATACCAAATGGAGAAAACAAGAAGGACTCGCCAGTGGGACTGGCGCATGCAGCTAAGTTCTAGATTCTAGCCATTTCAAGCCAAATAAATCAATAATAATTATTACCACATACAGTAATATACGTATACCGAGTTGCTACTGCTATACTAATACACACAAACACACACACACACACTTACTTGGATACACCCCGAAGGGAGAGGATGAAATGAGATGAGGTGAAATCATGTAATGTCATGTTATTATGTTATCATGTTATCATGTCATGTCGGCATGGGTGGTTTATGGTTTAGCCACCTGGCCATGTCCGAAGGTTGAAGTTCGCAGGTACGTTTGCAGCTCTCATCATTGGCCTCTTCGTTGGCCGTCCACCAATGATGAGAGGGATGGCCCCCTGCTTATACCCTTTGATTCAGGGTTTCCCACGCACAGCAAGCCGCTAGGGCACGATTTTCCATACGAGAAAGAGTGTCCTTAATATAATTTAATTTAGTTGTTTCCAACTAAACTAGTTATGGCAAAACCACTCCTCAGTGCTGTTGGCCTCCTGTCATATAGTTCGAAACACCGGGATGAATGCAAAACAAGATAGTGCTGGTCAGATTTCAAATGGTTTCAAGCAACAAAGTGACAGCAATGCAAGGTATCGGTATCAAGTACAACCAAACTAGAATCTCGATCGGTCAAGAATATGCCAGCCAGGCTACACGCACGAGAACGTACTTCCACCATCCGCACTGCAGCATCCCACTCCTTGTTGATTTGCTTATTGAAGGTACTAGTGGCGGAAGTGCTGGAAGTGCTTGTGCGGGAAATGCGTGTTGATGTGATTGACGTGCTTGTGTTGCATGTTGAAGTGCTGGACATTGAAGTGCTGCTTCTTGAGGTGCTTCTTGCAGACTTGCTGGAGAAGCTGGCGCTGGTCAGAGATGTGCTGGAAGGACTTGTGCTAGTGCTGTTGGCTGACATGCTTCAGGTAGAGCATGCCGTTGTGCTGGTAGTTGTTCTGGTCAGGCTTCAAGTGCTTGTGCTAGAAATGCTTGTTGATGTGCTTATTGATGTACTTGTTTTGCTTGTGAAGACGCTGGTTGCGGAAGCGCTGGAAGTGCTGGCGCTGGTCAAGGGTATGCTGGAGGTACCTTTGCTGGTGCTGTCGGCTGATGTACTTGAGGTAGAACTCGCCGTTGTGCTGGTAATGGTTCTGATTGTGCTTGAACTGCTTGTGCTGGTCTCATTGCTGACTGTCAGGCTGGGACGTGCTTGGTAAGTCGCGGTCGTGCCGCTTTGTGCCTTGTGGGCTTAATTAGTGTGCGTGGGGCGGGTGTGCGTGTATGTTGTGCTGGTGGTGGTGTGCTGTTGTTGTCCTGTCTCCCATGCTGGGAGTCGTCAAGACCGCTGCCACCGCGCCACGAGGTCATGATTCAACTCAAGTCAACGGTGGAAAAGCTGATCCGCTCCGCAAGATCTATGGGCGCCACTGATGAGCACTGAAATTGTTTTGTGATCCAATCAGTCTAAACATCAAACTGTGAAATTGCTTGTGATCAAATCAATGAAGAATCAAGCATAAAATCAACCAACAATGAAAGTAAAAATCCACGGGAAATCAAATTGTATAGTGACAAGGCTGCTGTCTGTACACGGGGTTGAGACTAACTACTAGGGTTTTTCGAGCTCGAAGTCAAACCTGCGATACGAATCAGAATCAAGCACATGGAAGAGGCCATCAAGGTTGTGAAAGCACAAGATCGATATATAACATCATAGTATATGATAGAATGGTATACCTGCAGTGTAGTATGATCCGAAGGTGAGACTGTCCACTCAGCAGCCTCTTGTTTGCACATCCATCGACAGTGACGGTAGCTCAACGTCATCATGCTCATGTCCATGTAGGTGCTGTGTTGGTGTAATGAAATTTGGATCAGGCTCACGAACCCAAATGCTGGTGATGTTTGCTAGTGTTGAGTGGATGCACCACCGCCGATCTCGGGGCCTGTGATGCTGTGGTGGTAATGGTGGTGGTGGAAGTGGTCATGGTCGTGGTGGTGGTTGTGGCAGTGAAGTGTTGGAATGTGTTGGCGAAGAGATGTTGTTCTGTGTCTTGTGCCTGGTCGGTGGTTGGATCTAGATCTGACAGTGGGTGAGTGATTTTGCCGGCGACATGAACGGTGCTGCGATGTGTGACGCCTGTGACGTGGTGTGGTGGATCTGTGCTGTGATGTGTAACGTGTGTGGTGTTGCTTGGTAGATCTGCGTTGTCTGAAAGTTTGCTAGTGGATCTGTGCTTCATTGTTGGATGAGGTAGCTTTCTAATGTTCGTGGCTGTAGTGTTCTATTTGTGCAAATCAACGGCGATGCCACAAACTGGTGATAATTCATCTGGCTGCAAAACCAACGTAGTGCCAATTCTCAGGACACAGGCTGTGTTTGCTGGACTTGTCTCAACTTGCGTTGTCTGGTGTTCTGACGGCCGTGCAATGTATGTATGGTGCTGCCAGTGTAGCGTTCTGTGCTCGAAAGGTGAATGTTGAGTCCTGGTGTAACAAATGCATGAAGAAGGATATATACACAAAATTGGTTGCAACTGTATACAAATGCGCGAACAGACTGTAAACATGTTCGGTCGAATCGTCGATTCCATTTTCTACCAGTGAAGAAAACAAAAACCCTTGCAACCCGTAGGAATGTTCGACAAGAAAGAGTATCATAAACATCTTCAGGTGGAAAATGTTGTAGGCATCCTAAAAAAGTTACGCATGCCGCAGAAAACTGTACATGATTCGGATCGTCACGGGCTAGTCACTCTAGCTGAGTAACAGCAAACAGCAGCAGCTTGTAGAGCTCTTCATTGCGCGCCTTTGCCGCCATCGTCACCGGCAAACCAAGTGATGCTGCTTTATCTGCAAAAGTGCTTTGCTCTGCTTTTGGGACTTTTTCACAAGCTGATGGAGTGTGCTTAAGACATCGTGAAGTGTTGCTTGGTGTTGCTTGGTGTTGCTTGGGAACTTTAAAAAAAAAAATCCAAGCATCAACTGTCTTGGCTGCGATTGTGTTTGGTGCTGTTGTGGTGAAAGGACGGATGGTGTTCGTGCCCGGTAGGTTGTGGATGTTGTCCTGTAGGTCGGTGATTGTGCTTGCTGGAATGGTGTCGCCTGTGCTGCTGGGAGTGATGTTGTGCGGTGGACTGGTGGTGTGGCCAGCGCTGCGTGCTTTGACGCCCATGTCTGCCCGTGTCTTGCGAGAGCGTGTACGGCTGTGCTTGCATGGCTTTGTGGTGGAGTTGGAACAGTGGTGGGTGGAAATTGTTGTGAAGCCGGCGTAGTTGGTAATGGTTGTGCCGGTGTTGTGCTGGTTGGGTGTGATGTGGGCCAGTATGCAAAGAATGACCCACACTGTGGTGGTGATGCCTGAAAGTTTGGTATGGCTGTGTTGTAGTGTGGAGGTGGCTGAAACCTGGCATGGCTGTGTTGTAATGTGGCGTGTTGAAAGTGTGAAAGGACGGAAGTTGTGCAAACGCAGAATTGGCAAACGGTGGTTGCATCGGTTGTGGGACTCTGAGTCCCATTAGTTGGTGTTGGTGTTGGTGTTGAGTTGGAGAGAATTGTCGTGCAAATGCGGAAGTGGCACACGGTAGTTGCATTGGTTGTGGGGGGGTGTGTCCAGTTGGTTGGTGTTGGTGTTGAGTTGGGGAGAATGGTGGTACCTTTTGGTATTGCTGCTTGTGTGCTATGTGGTAGCGGACTCATCAACTGGGGCAAGCAAATCAGCTGCTGGCATCGCGGGTGGTCGTGGCCAAGGACGTACAAGCAAATCAACATGTCAATCAACAAATGTGGTCGTTGCTCCAAAGTGAAACATCTAAACCATGAGATTACTCTAAATGGCAATATGATCAACACCCGTGGTTGCTGTGTCACAACATGTTTGCCAAATGTGCAACCAAATGAGCTGGTATTATCGTCGGCTACCGGGTCGAATCTGAAAAAGCGGCGTTCAATCACAACTGATGTTCATGCTAGAACTCTAGAGTGAATTAATTGATGTTCATGCTAGAACTATCTAGAACTCTAGAATCTATTGATCGCAACTGATGTGCATGCTAGTATGAATCACGGGATGACACGGGGGGTTCTGAGATTAAAAATCTGTAATTCTGGCTACTTCTGAACATGCAATCTGGTGAATTCTGAGAATTCCGCTTCTGCTGGAGAATTCTGGATGCTTGTGCGAATTTTGCCTCTGGCAACATGATGTCTGGTAAATTTTGAAGTAAGCTGGTATCCCCGGTGGACGCGCCACCAAGCTTCCCCGGCATTTTATCAGAGATCCGGGCGCATGAAAAGACACACTTGGATACACCCCGAAGGGAGAGGATTCGAGAGGATGAAATGAGATGAGGTGAAATCATGTAATGTCATGTTATGTTATCATGTTATTATGTTATCATGTTATCATGTCATGTCGGCATGGGTGGTTTATGGCTTAGCCACCTGGCCATGTCCGAAGGTTGAAGTTCGCAGGTACGTTTGCAGCTCTCATCATTGGCCTCTTCGTTGGCCGTCCACCAATGATGAGAGGGATGGCCCCCTGCTTATACTCTTTGATTCAGGGTTTCCCACACACACACATGTATGTACTGTATGTAATATGTTGCATAAATTTACATTTTAATACATTTTATGATTTTTATGTACTGTGTCCGTCTTTCCACACGTCCTGCCAGGGCTCGGCTTGGCCACCTTCCTTTGAGGCTTCTGCAGCTGCAGCCTCATTTTGGACAACATGTGATACATGTGGTATTCACACCGCAAAACGGCCTCCATCTTCAAACTCAACCTATAAGGCCTCACCCAGCCTCGCAGACTGCTACAGCCTCCGCGCACTCAGCTGCCAAAGCTTTCAATGCCTCACCCTCCAAGAGTGCAGCACCTTGGTGAACATTTCTGAAATTAATGTTTTTTTCCCCTCACAGGGTGCCATTTCGTGAGCGAGAAGAATCGAAAGGCTTCGTCACTGCGTCTTGACCTGAGCATTCTTTGAGAACCCGGCCCAACGCGTTTGCTCCTTGCGGGTTTTCAGATCGGCGGCGGCGCATCGCCTCAAAGTGACGTGGCTTGTGGATGGTGACAGATGGCAAGGGTCTATGTTACCATCTGCGTCAGTCAAGGCCCATCAAGGCACCACAATGGCACCACAATAGCACCTCATGCACCTCATCACTCTGAGGTCCTGTCTGCCCGCTGCTTTGCCAGCTCCTGCGAAGCCGTTTTCAGATCTTTTCAGTGGGTTTTTCGTGTGGATTTGTGATACAAAGTTCCCACTAAATCAATGTTCAATTGGGCGCCCAATTCAAAGCAAGAGTCCTCGTCGAAGACTGCAATTCGCCGGGCTGCCTGCGCTATGCTGTTGTTCTAATGCGAAACACAATGCCAAAGCCGAAGGAATTGCGTTCAAAACCCCTATTATTAACACACATCTTATATATATATAATATATAAAATTATATATAATATCATATTAAATCATATTATAAATTAATAATCATACATAGTCCACATGACCTGCACAATGTTAAATTTCACGGGCAAAACCTCCGCTTGGAAATGCACACCAACCTTTTCCTTGTGACGCTTTGACCACCAATCTATCCACAAGCAGGCACGAGGGCGGTGTCTTCCCGACGTCTGCATACTCCGCTCAAGAGCGATAGTCCCGCTGAGACTACTTAAGACCAAAAGATGTCAAAAGTCAAGAATGCATCCCATGAAGTACCACAGCAACTTCAGGCAACACATGAAATTGATTGCAAATGTTGAAGATCCTGAACGATCTCGAGGTACATGCTGCTAATGGAGTCCCAATGGAGTGCTAATGGATTGCTAATGGATTGCCAATGGTATCTAATGGTGCTTTGCTTGGTGTCACATTGCCGTAGTTTCAGCAGGGCCGTGGTGACCTTTGTGGCGGCCGCTAGCTCCCTGATGGCAATTGATTCACTGTGTCACTATAATTCACTTTGGCAATCTTTGGCCTGCAGGTTGAAATAAGTTGAAGGGACCATAAGGGAACCCTAGCACCCCCTAGCTTTCACGCAAACAATCTTTTCATATATTATATCTTTCCCTCAAAGCCGGTTTCATTTTGGCATGAAACACTTCTTCTATCTAGCCATCAGAGACTTGCTGGGTCCATGACCGATCATTGCATGACTGGGCAGCGCAAAGGTGCAACGGCCCTAGTTCATGCAGAGCTCTGAGAAACCTTTTGACCCAAACCAGTCTCAGATCCTAAATCGGTGAGGATCTGAGTCAGAAACTTTTGGGTCACGTTGGTGAAATTGGTGGCATGGCTCCGGAAGGTCATGAACTTTTGATGTGCTTCTTCGGAACCATTCGTCAGCTGATTTTCCTGATCGAAGAAGCTCTTGTCCAAGTCCTTCTCTAACATCTCGTGAAGGCAATCCGTCTTTTCTTCAAGATTCTTCTGCAGATATTCAAACAAGTTCTTCTCCTCAAAATGTGCGGAGCTTACTATCCGTGCAGGAATGACATCAGATGTAGAATGCGCAAACAGTCAGAGCCCTCCATGACAGAATTCTTGCAAGATGAGAACACTCACAATATGACAATATATATAATATTAAATACATATATATATAATTCTTATCTATTTTTTGATTTTTTTGTACATCAATTTGGTTGAGGCTTGCAAGATTTGATCAGATGAGCGGCACTGCAGTCATCGAGGTAATAGCCGTAGACGTAGGTCCACTTGAGAACTCTTCGGCACGCTCGAACTTGTCTCAGCGCGTCGTAAAGAAATTGCAATTCGATGATTGCAAATCCATGCTCGTCGTGAAGCCTCTGCACCTTGCCTTCGATGTCCTGCCACAAACGATGACCCCCACTGGACCCAAAATGTATCAGACAGTCGCAAAACCCAAAAGTCAGTTTGTGAGCCTGACAAGAATGATTTAAGAATGAACACGGGTAGTCCTGCTCTTCAGTGACAGTCAGTCGCATGCCACGATCATGGTCCATGAACCGCTCAAAGTAGAACATGTACTTGTCAAGCGCGTGCTTGGCTTTGGCTCTACTTCTCTCTTCATCTGCGTGCTTGCCCTCCTTTGACTGTTTATCGTAGATATTGCACTGGTAATACCTGGGTGCGGAGGAATTGACAGCTGTCGTCGCTGATCGCAAATTCCAGCTTTTTCACAAATTTAGCATGTGGGCGATGGGGGCCTCTATCTGGTTCTCTATGCCAAGACAAGCAATGTCACTATCGCCCACAAAGAGTAAGTGTAGAAATTACATGAAATTACGTGGTATTTATATAAGTCTTGCCCTGGCTCTCAGACTTGATCACACTTGAGTAGATAACCAATATTAACCAGTAACATCCAGTAACAACATGCGTCCAAATCTTCTACATGCTCCCGGATTTTCGAATGATGTGACACGCGCAGGATGGGCCTGGGTAAAGCCATGCTATGTGCATGCTCTATCATGTTCTTGTATGTGCGTGTGTCTGTGTCACCGCTATATGCCGCTATCAAGCCGGCAGCTTTCTGCTGCCAAGGAGCCCACCAGTAGAAGTCCCATGCGAGGCCCACTCACCCAAACAGAGCCAACAGAACTCGTGACCACAACCGCCTGCCTTGACATGGGATTCACTTGGATCAGAGGGGGTCTGGTCTGGGCATGTGTCTGCCAAAGTTCAGCCATTGGAACAACAAAATCAACATCAGTGATGACTCAGCGATGACGGTGATGAGCCATGCAGAGTATACATCAAATAGCACCCACGTTCACATATATTCAGTGTCCATGGCTTTACGTATTCGCTCGCACCTTGGAGCAGACCATATGGTTGCAGCCCTGGTTCTTCTCAATCGGCTTGTGGCCTGGACTGCAAAAACTCTGGCGAAAAGAACATCATGCCATTCCAGACCAACAAAAGGAGCCTTTTGCAAAATGCAATGCTGACTTATGCTGAGTTGTAATTATCAGGAAAAACGAAAAACAACTGCATCTGGATACATCTGGATACACAAGCACACTGAATAACATCTTCCAGCAAATGTCCAGCTACTGTAACAAAAATCGTCAAAAATCTAAGCTTGGAACACTTCGGGCACTTCTTGGTGTGCGCTCTGATCCAGCTGATGTTCTCAGACTCAGCGCTGTTCTTCACATTCCACTGATTCACCGTTTTGCAACTCGCTGGCTTGTGAGCTTCTTCACCACAGGCCCAGCACCACACAAAGGTGCAAGCGCAATGGATTTCCAAGCTCTCCTTGAGTTTGGCAGGAATGGGCCGGCGGTTCTAATATGTTCTAATGTCCTTTAATTACTCAGGGTATGGAATGGAGTATAGAGTCTAGAGTGGTATAAGTCGGTATAAGTTTAGAGTGGTATAGAATGTCCGAAAACGCACGCGAACTGTAGCAAAAATCTGACCGCATCTGACCGCCAAAGCTCCACCCCTTGATATTCGCAAGCATATTGGCAACCAACTGGATTTGGACACCATTTCACCGAGGCGTTCTCATCAACATACGTTCGCAGGCACCAGTCCTGGGGCGTTTGTTGCCACAGCAACTGTGGGGACAGGATGTGATAGGCAGCAGAGACCTGATGTTGGCATTTGGAATAACAGCCCAGTCCTGATATTTTTTCTGCCGCTCTTCATCGCAATAGTTCAAGAAGAAGGCAGTTGGTACTACAATGGAGCACTTGTGCTGAGGACAGCCTGAAGAGTCACAAAGGAAGCTGCTTAGTTGCGTTCAATTGCAGGCATCTCTGTTCACTTGCATACACGATAATTAAGCCAAATATGTTAGACCACATGCACGGAATAGCTGGATCATGCTGGATCAAAGTTGTCAAGGCAAGAAACGAGTCTGTACTGCAGATTTGCCATCGTCCACTTGCGTGTGCAAGTAGCCCCTCCAGCACTCGGCACCTTAACTTTCATACCGACTTAGCTATCGGCAACCCAGCGGCATAGGAGAATACCATATCTGCGCAGTAGCATCCTAGAATTATAGGTGCTTTCCATGATGTTGAGTTGCACTCTACTTGTAGCATGCTGTATGCACTCCTGATTTTCCAAGTTTGGGCAGAGTCTTGTAAAGCCTATCCTTTAGAAACATTTAGAAACTGTCCCAGCTTTTCTTGGAGGAACTTCGAAAATTCGTCACATAGCTGAGGGACAAAAGCCGTGGCCGCAATCCAAGGCCACGAGATCATCAATAGCTGACATGCAAATCGAGCATGCTTTGGGACCTGGCAGTATCATCAGTATCTGGCACACATGATACAGATGATACAGATGCAAATACTAACGACATCTGACAACCATGGCAACCTTGCTATGTCTTGTTGACTTCCATTCTTCGACTGTGCCAGCTGTGCCGACTATGCAAACAAAGGATTCGGCATAGATTGGCTTCTACATGCTTCTACCATTGCCTTGCAACTCCTTCACATAGTTTTGACAGCAGCATAGTTGGTAAATGTTAGCATCGTGAATCAGTGAGACGAGAATAGATTGGGAATCATCTGCTGACAACTTTAATTACCGGGCAAGACGGCAAGACTTTCCATATGACTCATGAATTCTGGATTGGGGCTCATGAATATTTGCTATAATTACATATAATTACCGTGCTACACTATACAGTGTATAATATTTGTATCTGTACATGTCATATGTAGGGCTGGTGCTGCTCAGTTCAATATCCAGCCTGCCAGATTGGAAGATGGAGCTGGTGACACGCACTTCGCAGTGCTGAGACCACATCGATGCCGCACCTTCTGGTCATTGTCAAACCAGGCCTCCTGAGCCACCGTGAATTTCACGGCACAGCTGGCTGCCAGCTATTCCGCCAACTGTCGATGACAGCCCCGACGGTTCCAAGAGCACCCAAGCACAGAAAGCCACAGAATATGGATGTACAGTATGATGATATAATCTGATATAATCTGATATAATCTGATATAATCTGATTATGATCATAATGCATCTGGAAATATCTGGAATGTGCAAAGATGTGCAAAGATGTGCAAAGCACTCCTGTAATCGGAGCAAGTCCCATCCATGCTCTCGTAGCAGCACAAAGCCCTCTTCTTGTGTCACTTGGAGAAGATCCGAGGCCTCACATCACAGCATAGTCAACTTTTGTGGAGGCGTGAATCGGCGTGAAATCCTGAAATCCCAGGGATAGCAGTCTCAGATAGTCTCAGCATGAAAATTATTGTCTTACTGAATAAATGCGAACCACATTGGTAATTACACATATTTCTGTGTAGGAGTACATTGTGTACGTTGTAGTATGTGTATATGCATATTACCTATGTGTGTATATATAAGGATGCACATGGTTGTAGATTGTATATGTATATTATGTATATTATGTATATTATGTATATTATGTATATTATGTATATTATGTATATTAACGTAGTTAGTTCCAAATGCAAAGTATCGAAGGCAGAACATGCAATGGCATGTTTTACGTTCGTATTTCATCCTGAAAACTAGCCTCTGCGATGCATTTGCTCTGACGCGTTTGTAGCTCTCCTTGCAAAGCTCTGTCAAGTCTCAACCATGAATTCAGCACTGCCAGGAACTCAGTGAGTGAAGCCATTTGAACAAGTTTTCTCAGGCAAGCCTAAACTACACGGTACATCAAGATACATCAAGATGCATCAAACATCATCAAACTATATACTAGATTGCTGTGCAAGATCGACCGGTTCACGGATTCTGTCCTGGATTCATGATTGAATAAGGAGCTTTCCGCACTTCTGGCGGCTCGATGACCATCTGATCTTCGTCTTCTTCACCCGACCGAAGCTCCACATCCTGGTCATCGTATTCAAACTCTTCCTCAGCTCGAGCTGTCAAGATCTGCCAAGATCTGCCAAGTGTGCTAAACCATGCTAGACCATGCTAAACACCTAGGTTTGAAACATCATCTGCATGTGAAGACCAATCAGTGCATGAAATCCTCAAGATCTAGCAGCCATCTGCTCTCTGACTCTCCCACTTCTGCCCACGAAACGTCTTTTGTTGATAGTGGCAGCGGCAGCTAGAGAGAAGTTGAATGGATTTGATAGTATATCGGCCAATCTTTACGGTACATTGCCATGTTATATAGTCTCCAAGACATGTGAAGAATTGTGGAGGTCCCTGAAGCACCTGAAGCATGGCATATGCCCAGCTCCCCTTGTCATTCCATTGGACTCGGCATGTTCATTGAGACCAGGGCACAGAATCCCCAGCAATGGATCCTCCATCTGAGCCTCAACAAATGTAGCAGACCATAGCAGACCACAATTGGACCACAATAGCAACAAACCCCTAGCTTTGCACGTTGGGCTGGCACTAGCGGCCACACCACATGCAGGAACAATTACAATAGCTAAATATATCTAAGCTTACATATGCTACATGACATGATATCACGTCACATATCTCACACACACACACATACAGTGATGTATTCATCGATTCTCAGAACCATCTCCTCAACTAGATTAAACCATGTTAAACCCAGATCCTGATTGTCTCACTGGACATGGTCTTGAAGCGAGGAGAGGGAGAGAGATGCAGAGAGAGAGAGAGAGGGAGAGAGAGAGATGCTGGTTATTTCAATCCAATCCAAACGCTTACAATCTTACAATAAAATGCTTTTGCACGGGTCCTTTTGATCCAGATTGGCATTCTGTGAGCCAAATTGATATATATATATATATAAATTGATACGTGCTGAAGCTGTGCTGCGAGAAAACCTAATTGAACAGTTTCTCGGAAGATTTAGCAGCGGAGTCAGACAAGCGCTTGATGTGTTTATTCAATGAACCTGCTGCAAAACGATCTGCATTGAATTTCATTCATGCTAGAATTCGCATTTTGCCGCGTGCAAATGGATCAATGAATGACACGTTTAAAAAAAAAAAAACTGTGTGCGCTGATGCCTGTGCGTTTTGGGGGTGCAAGTTTGCGAACAGGCTTGCTGCTGGTGCCCCATGCCCAGTATCGCTGAGAGTAGCGCCAAGGGCGAGAAAAAACATAATTACTATTAATTACTGAAAAAATCTGAAAAATCTGAAATATACCTGATGATGTCTGTCGGATGGAAATGAAGTTTGCTCGTCGACCACTGGGACATTCCCACACTTGTATGTTCGATGCATTTCGATGCCATGTTTGGCAACGGGGCACAAAATGGGAACGCAGAAATTCCAAATCTGCCTTGTGGTTTCTTGTCTCTGTCGATCTCAAGAAAGTGGACATGTAAAGAAAGCAGTCTCAGGATCCGGCCATCCATGGTGTAGCAAATTTGCAACCAATGGCACCGGCAAGTTCAGCAGCTGTATGTACACCTGCCTGGCTGTCCAAAAGAAATAAGGACCGGATCCAGAGCAAATCTTTGCCTTGTACGTACTTACCATCGCGTACCTATATGTACCTACAGGGAGAAACGCTTCCCGGCCTGCCGGGCCAAGATGGCTTGACAGCGGAATCCAAAGTGTAAAGTAAAGTGGCACCGCGGGTGGCGAAAGTCAGCCACGGGTACCAATGAGCACTTTTGCAGCCTCGTTTAGCAGCCCTTTCGAGAGCAAAGGGAATGCCAATTTGAGACTGAATGTGCAGCCTGCACAGTTGATTCTCCATGTTAGAAACTTAATGTGTTTTGTGTGTCTGAGAGTAATTCAAGTGCAACTTCGTCTCTGAGAGCAGAGCGCTCACCTACTTCAAGGACCCGTACACTACACTGATTGGCCCCTGAAAAGCTTGAGCCAAGAGGGTCAAGGAATTAATTCCGAAGTTGAAGGCAGGGTTAAAAACCACCTGCTGAAACGACAAACAGACAAGATAGATAGCTTCACATTGTGACATGCTGACATGCTTCTCAGAACTGCTTTCACTATCATGAAACCATGACTCCACCAGGGTCACCAATAGCTGCGATCAGAAATTACATGAAATTAACACAGACATGAATCAATCTCCAGGAAGGATCCTCACACACTGACCCAACTCCGCCTCTTGCAGTGCTTCTGCATCCCTGCGGAAAACATGTTGCATTCTGGAACACACTGGTCACTGGAACTATCTGGAAGTCCACTTGTTGCGGGTTGATTTTGTGAAGAAGCCCATTGTGCCGTATTGTATCTGCAGTCTGCGGTCTGCGTGCAATGAAATCACTGTATTCACTGAACTTCTGCCAAATCACTGGAATCCAACTTAATCTAGCACACACATGTCGATCATGTTGTCTGCATGCACCGCCTTTCTGAATGCATGCATTCATCCAGAATACACATTCAAATGCAGATGTGCATAAATAATCATACATATGCACCAGTACAGTACATATGTCAAAATCATAATCAAATAAACATCTTCATGGCAGGGTCAGGGTCTTTTGATTCAAGTTGACATCAGCCGGCCTGGCCACCTCTCCATCCTATCCAAGAAGGGCGAGGAATGGTGAACAAACATGAACAAACATGAAAAAAAGAAGAGCATGGAAACACATGGAAACAATGGAAAGCACAAGAGTAGCACACGCTGCACTCGCATATTCTAAACTTGGGAGGCTGCCTGCGCCAAACCCAAAGCCGCAACCAATTCACCTCCGCAAGGCACGCGCTTCTTGACTAGAGGAAGTCCGAGAGCAGCTTCATATGCTCGCATACTCAAGAGATCTCAAAAGTTGTGGTGAGTGACCTGGTGTGATGAAGTGTGACATAGTGCCACACGTCCAGCTACATCTACTGCGGCAGTGATCCGCATCAGAAGCGGTAAGGGGCGGACTGTGTGCATCACTGGTGACCACTTTCGAGGCTTCAGACACCTCCTGCGCATGTGAATTACATGCTGGAGGTCCATCTCAAAGAATCTCTGCAAGACAAACGTTACAAAATTTTACAAAATTTACAAAGGCATACAAGGATTACAAAGGTCCCCAGGGGTCTGGAGCCATCCCCAGTGGGCAGCTTATGGTCTCAATGTGAAGCTTCTGCACCATTCGAAGCCGGTCCTTCTCGGCCTTGTTAATGTCTTTCCTGATCACAATAAAATCCGAAAATATCCTTCAAATTACCCTCCCCTACCCCAGAACCTGGGACTATGCCACGAGTTGTGGATGTCCGAACACGCCAATCTGAACCACAACCAGCGTCCATAGCTGTGACGACATATTGACGACTGGTGACTTCAAGCCAAGACTCTCCATCTGGACCCAGGTAGCGGCAAGTTGCTCCCAAGCTTCTGACATCCCCTCGCCCGAGGTGGCCATTGCCTCAACTGAACTGAAGAGTGGTAAAAACGATAAAAACTGATATAAACAAAATGAAGGGCCCAGGGGCCCGAGTGCATCAGACACAAAGACGTTTTCCGATCACATTTCCCAAAATACATTGCTGCTACCTTTTTCTTGATGTTGTCATGATTGTCATACATCTTTTTGGTCGGATAACCACATCACGTAAGATTCATTCCCTTGACCATAGATGCAATGAAATCAGCCTCCACAACATCCGGAGAAGCCCTCATTGAAACAAGCCGCATCTCTCTTGAAAGACATGGAGTCGTTTATTCCAGCTTATTCCCAGCAGAAAATGACAGAGATGATATTCTCATATATTCTCAACACTCTGTAAACCTACCAGGTCCTACGCGCGTCTGTACTTCACGCCTGGCATTTGGCATGAGCCTCAGCCTGGATGCAGCATGAAGACTATCCCTTGATCTCTTCAAAAATGTGTACAGGTTTTAGATGGGTTAAGAATGCTTTAGGTGGTGTTGGCATGTTTTGGTACAATGATTCGGGGTTATTGCGGCGGGCCGTTCATTGGCATATTTACCTGTTTGTGTGTATAATAGGTAGGTTTGTACTTGGGTGTCCAAGAGCATTTGCAAACACATGGATAATCACACAAACAAATACAAATAATATGTGAACAATATTTCACAAACATCAAAAGTAACATGAAACAACTGCACAGCAACATTCTGCTCATCTTCAGCAGTTCAGGACCTGGATTGAACTCAAGCTGTGGAGCTCTTGACTGGAGCCTGCTGTCTGGAAAGGCGCTTCAAGGCTTCTTCGTCCGCCATGGTGCGGCAAACATCCAAGGGATCCGTTGCCTTCAGAGTGCCCGCTGAAAAAGCAGAAAATCAAGAAACAAATTCCACAAAGTTACAAATATAAATCACCAAGAGTGATTATATATATATCATTGACTAAATCATGACTAATTATATGTGTGTATATATATATGGTATATTGTATATATATATATACATTTATACATATATGAATTTGAATTTTGTGTGAAATACGTGTATATATACATAATATTACATAATAATAATATATATTATATATGATGCGGAGCACAGAATCTAGCCCCACGTCTTAAGCGCGGCCAAACGCTCCGGTTGAGAGCAGAGGTTTGAGGAGATAGAAACAGCGCAGGAGAAAGATAATCTCGAACTTGTCAAATCTTGTTAATAAAACTATGTTAAACTGTTTTCATATGGAGAAAAAATGGTCACATTAAAGAGATGTGAAAAAACAACAGGACAAACACAACAAACACAACAACTCCAAGACGGGAGGTACAGCCACAAATACACGCACGCTCCCACCTGTTCAGAGCCCCCTTTTTGCAGCGCCTTTCTTCGCTTTTTCATTTGCCTCAATGAGCAGCACTCACAGTGGCCTTTTTGATCTTTTTGGGAGGGGCAGCATGACAGGCCATTGAATGTCACAAAAACATCAAAAACTTGGTAACACATTCAACCTGGGAAAATACATTAAAATACTAAGTGATCTAGGGACCTAAGGATGTAGGAAGTTTGGGCATTGGATGCCACGCTTCAAGTGCGACTTGAGTTGCTGCCGCTGCTTCTGTAACTCCTCATCAAACGCTGCTGCGCCTAAGTCGGCAGTTTACATGAATTGTCGGGCAATCATCAGGCAATCACAATCTGGGAAGCACTGCTTGAAGATGCTTGAAGTACAGGCATGCACTGCACATCACTGCACTCACAGGCCAAGAGAATCCAAGAGATCCGAGATGATCCAAGAGAGACTCTGCCGGAGCCGGTAGTTACCCGGTAGTTGACACGGGCGCGATCCGACTAAACTTCCCTGAGCTTTGGACATCTTGCAGCCTCTGCTAGCAATGCAAGTTGCTCATCGTCATCCACCTAAGCCACGCTTTAAGCGTATCTAAGCGAGAATCCAAGCGAGAATCTAAGCGTCACTTAGTGCCAACATGTGACCTACATTGACCTACTGCCCGGCAGTGAGAGAGTCCTGAGCTTGGCCACGGTCACTTTCCCAATCTTTGCTTTTGAGGCAGCAGAAGCCCACACGGTTGCTTCTGGCATTGCCTGGCTCAACTCCTGGCAAGGCTTTGGATGAGAACTTACCATTCCAAAAACCGGCCCAAAAGAATTGCGAGGCACCGCCATCACCACTGGAAATTCCGGGGATCATCCCTTGTTGATATTCAAGTTGTGGGATGTTGTGGGTCTTAAAGTCTTAAGTGTCGCCGAGGACTTTTGAACAACTTTTTCTGGGTCGGTTCAATGGCAACCGGCCGAAGGCAAGAGTGGCCGCGTGGCCTGATTGCTGCTGGCCACCTGAGCCATGTCTTCCTTGACAATTTGCCAGCCCTGCCATCAGCGTATCAGCGGGCCCGGCGAAGTAAAGCAATGAAAGCGAAGACTCTGTAAATCAGCTCTGATCAGTGAGCGAAAAGACTGTTCGCTGTACACTACAGTATTGTATAATACGTTATTATTGACATTGTTGATTGTAGATATGTTAATATATATATATGTGTGTAATTATATATCTATCTATCTATCTATCTCTATCTATTTATCTGTCTGTCTATCTATCTATCTATCTACCTACCTACCTATCTATCTACCTATCTATCTATCTATCTACCTACCTATCTACCTATCTATCTACCTACCTACCTACCTACCTATCTATCTATCTATCTATCTATCTAGCACGACTCTCAGAAAGGCCCAAACATCCCAGACTGCATGATCTTTATGCGCTGGATTGTGCCATGCTTTGTCGCCTGCAGGAGTTCTTTCCATTGGTTGGCTTCTGCATCGCAGTGCCGAGCTTCAGCAGTGTCGATGAACCTGGGTGAGCAATGGTGAGCACAACGAAAGCACATTAAAACACCAAAGATGTCCAGAGTGTCATGGATTTCTTTCAGGAGAAATTTGGCACTCTTTTTGACTTCCATATTCTGAGGGCCGCGCTGTTGACACTCCTTCATGGCCGTGTCCCTGTCTAGTTCGAGTGCCTGTCTGCCGCAGTTGTGTTCGGTATGTCAGGTATGTTCGGTTAGAACGGTGAGTGTTTGAGCATTTTGAGCATTTTCAGCCAGGGCTTTCTGATCTTTCTGTCCCTCCCATGGGCTCATCCCCTCAGGGCCCGCCTGCAGAACACCTTCGTCCTCCAGGAGACGTCCGAGTTCCAAGGGCGTCGGTGCAGCCGACTTCGCCTTAGTCACAGAGTCACACATGTTGTACATCGAAACCTTGGTGCGAAGCCTTTGCCGGGAAAATGCTGGCTGCTACAGGTGCCTTGGTTCGCTTTTGAAGTTTTTGGCGCTGCTTCTGCAATTCCTGGAACTGCTCTACAGCTATAAGTCAGCTACGTAGCTGACAAACATTACATATAAGGCAGATGAAGCCCCAAGTTTCAGATTCCTGATTCCATTCACCTCGTGATCCAAGTCTTGAACTCGTCGCCATGTAAGTCTAATATCCATGACAGGAATCCACTTTGATCACTGTCCAGTCCGCGTTTTGCCTCACACACGGACAGCTCAGGGCTAGCGCTCCTCCTGAAAAGTGGCTTGTCTCCTGGCGGCCTCTGCCAAGGCAGCTTCACGCTCAGCATCAGAGCTCAGGATCTGGCGGAGGAACTCACCAAGATGTTGATAAATTGTTGATATTGAATGAAAATAGTGAAATTGAAACATGTGAGACATGACATTCACATGACATTCACATGACAATCACATGACATTCACATGACATTCACCATATGTTCAAATATGTTCAAATATGTTCACTCAGCAGTACTTACTTGTTTGGCTGAAAGAACGAACGTTGCTCAATTCACTCAATAGCACTTCCGAACCGGCCCACCTTGGCAGTTCTATTTGCAGCCAGGGCTGCCTGTGCCTCCTGCATGGACCCAAGGCAATACGTCAATTTGATCATGTACTCATCTCTACTCAACTGTTGCTCTTTACCAAGATTGTCTGTCCTGCACTGCTGCACCGGAATCTGCCACAAACTGCTTCCACTTGGTTTCAAGCGAGTCACAAGCCTCGAAGCTAGGGTATGTGAAAAGGGAGTGGCTCTCCTCCAGTGATTGGATGAGTCTTTCACGTGTAATTCGCGTATATAAAGGAACGCCAAGAACAAACCAGTAGAGACTCATCTCCAAGTTGAAGACTATCAGGATTTCAAACTATTTCATAATATATGTTCATTATATTTTCAGAAGATTCTGTTTTGCTGAATCAGCTGAATTGTCCGAGCTGCTGTTTTCCACTCTTCACCAGCGCCAGGATCCTGCAATGCCTGCAATTCGGTCAGCTCCCTGGCTGCCTGGCAAGACAACAAGGCAGATGTCTTCCCAAGCTTTGGCTGGAAGGCTGGAAGGCTGGAAGGATGCAAAATGATGCTGATTCAAATGATTGGTAAACATAAATAACATAGACATTTGACATCATTTGACTTGTCCATTCATTTTGCTTCTTCCTTCAAGTCTTGTACACTTGCTCATTTGCAAGGGGACAATGGCTTGGAAAATGTCGATGGTGTTGTGGGCATGCTCTGCATTTTTCATGCCTTCGTCTGCATTTCCGTCAGGTCGCTGGTCTGTTTCATCAGGTCAGCAGCAGTCAACAACGACCTCAGCGACATTCAGCGACCACAACAAACTCGCAAGGCAAGATGCTTGATACATGATGATACATGTATATACATGTTGATCCCTGGAAACTTTCTTCGACTGGATCGGTGAGAACATGTGAGAACATGATCAGCCAGAATGGATTGCATTGATCTGTAACTGTCCACGGTGGCTCACCCCAAACGCTAAGTGAGGCCCAGCGACTGGTTGGCAGGGCGTGGCTCCCTGTGAAGCCTGATCCTGGCACACCCGAAGAACATCGAAGAACGGTCTCAAGGCCACAGCATGCCCAAGACAAGATGATTCTGTCACGACCCCTGCGAGGGAAAGTGGTTGATGTTCTAAGCAAATGAAGCCAAAGTTCAGCATAGTCGCATGCCCCATCACTTAGAACTTAGAACAATCAAAACCATCCAACTTAAGGTCATCTGAGACCCAGTTGATATAGCAATGGAATAGCATAAGATTACCACAAACAAACCACGCATTATACATTCGCAACATTTTGTCACGGCAGCCTCTGATTGTCCAACTCATCCTCAAAGGCACTCGCACGGCGAGCTGATTCTCCCAACAATGCCTGTAGGAATCTGTAGGAATCTGTAGGAATGCAGACTGAATGCAGATTATCCATGGAATGGCTCGGAGATGCAAAGTGATTCTGCAGCCTCGCCTCGAGTTCCACTTTGTCGGCCACCATCGCACGGGAGAGGAGTGCCCCAAGCGGGTCTGCTGCAGTCGCCTCCAGAACCAAATGATACCAAGCCAACCAAGGCTGCTATACGAGCCTGCGTCTTTTATTGTTTCTTTTTTTTGGTGAATTGCAGCAAAGAGGGGAAAAGCAAAGCAGCCTCGCATTCTGCAGCTTCTTCCAGATTTGCAGCACGCTCCACCACAGCCTCCATACTCTTGGCAAGGTTTAGCCTGTCATCTGCGGGGCTTTGTCAAGATAATAGTTAATAGTTCTCTGATGTTCTCTGGGCCATGAGGGGCCCGATGGCATTCGCACGCAGACCTTTTACATTACTATCATCACTATATTGTATACATTACCTTGTATTGCTACATATTACTACATTAAAAATCTCATCTATATAGCCAAATATGGCATAATGATGGCGCATGTCGGCACATGCATGTCCCAGCCTCTCCTCTTGACGACTGTGCCAAGTCTCTGCCTCCTGTCGTAGAGCCAATGGCAAGTTGAGAGCAGCTTTGCTGCAAAGGACTCTGCCAGCCTGAACAATCTGAATAGAACGGTGCATCCGAAGGAAAAGAGCACTCAAACAGATGCTGTCGGATGCTATCAGATGCTACTGCTGCCAACTTGGTCCAACTTGGCCATCGGAAGACAAAGGAATAGGGCAGGCCTGATGGAGAGCTATTTCCCTCTCCTGAGCTCAAGACTTCCAGCTCCAGGCTACGAAGGGTAGCAGCACACTGTGATGGAGTCATGACTTGCCAGTGCATTTGCTCGGAGTTTACAATGCCAAGCCATTGTATGATACCTATTGCATGGCCGCATCGCTGCACTATGCATTAAAATCATTAAAATGTTATCAAGCTATCACC
Organism: Cladocopium goreaui; assembly: GCA_947184155.2. NCBI lineage: Eukaryota > Dinophyceae > Suessiales > Symbiodiniaceae > Cladocopium > Cladocopium goreaui. Next base: position 295,259 of record CAMXCT020006501.1, read on the forward strand.
CCGTCTCAGGCTTTCAGCCCAGCTTCATCCAAAGAAACATCAGCAGAGGTTGCTTTGGCCATGGCCTCTGTCAGCCTTGGATTCAGCTTCGTAGGGAGCCTCTCGTCGGTATTTCTTCGTGGGTTTGCCACTATTTTTCTTGTTCCACATAATGTAGATCATACATCATCATACAATGAATATGCAGTTGAAACAATGTCGGTACAGTTTTTTGCGGTATATAATGTTTTTTTAAATATATATATATATATATTACAGTATATATTTATTATATTTTATTATTGGTTTTCTTGTTTTCAGATCGAATCGAATTCATTGCCATGGCACGTGCTCAATGCTGCTGCTCTTGAGGCCGGAGTTGTACCCACGGGAGTACCGACTGCGACCTCCTCGGTGTTAATTTAAAGGCTACCAGATGACACCCATTTCTTTCATGTTCTGTCATCTGTTCACGGAGCCAGCATTCTGGAAGTTCCAAGGCGTATCAGGTGGTCAGCAGGAGCTGAGCTGATGGCATTTTTGGACGAGTCTAAAAGTCTAAAAACCTGAATGGGTACACTGAGCCTTGGACAGGAGCATTGCCCTTTTTGCCTTAGATGGTCAACCATCCCAGAATCAAACTTGGATCCACGATTGAGGATGCATCAACCCGATGAGACGAAAGCATGCGAAAGCTAGAAATAGAACGATTATATAAATGCAAAGATTAGATGTCAGATACTGTCTATACTGTCTAATCTTTGCCACGTTTCCTACGACAAACGGCACGTAGGCCCGTAGGCCTTTGCACACCTACGCTGCCTCCCTCCTCAGGCTGGACACTCAAAGTGCCAATGACGGGCGATCCGCACACATCGGCAGCAACAGGAGAAGATCCCACTCGCCGGGCCACCGCCTCACAAGCGAATTACAAGGGACACGTGCCAAGATCGTCCCACTATGGTTTTGTATGGTTTTGTGCTATGCATCTTCGAAGTAGTTTGTGCAATGAAGCAACTTACGAAAATTTATGAAATATATCAAGCAACTTGTTTCAAATTGTCACATCATGGTCTCCTGCCTCCATTGGTAGCAGCAATCCAGGCTCGGGGGCAACCTTTGAGTTTGGACCATTTCTGTTGCCTCAGGAACAAGCAGCATGCTAAAAGTCTTTAGACTTCCAAGCAAGGCAAAAGAGTGCTGGGAACAACGGTACGAGTGTGTCTGGATGTGTCTTGAGCTCCACCTCATCACAGCCCAGCCAAATTTGAATGTGCAAGGGTTTTGTTTAATGTCAAGTAACGAGATGAAGTTCAAAACAATCCAGAGTGACCCAAAGAATCTGCAGGACTCTTCTCAAGCGCCCTGATCACTACTGTACAAGCAAGACACACATCACCGGCAGGCAGTTTCCTTGCCAGTCGGACTTCTGAGAAATGGCGCGCTTCAGGTCTTCTTGCTCCTGTTGAGGTTGCTGAAAGTGAACTAACTTGCCTTGAGCCAAGACAAGTCTATCGGCGTTCTATCATGGGTAGAGGAGGAAAAACACGTTGCCAACCAACAGCCCAAAACAGCAGTGCTCCTGCTCCTCCTTCTTGTTTCGCCCGCAGCACAGAATGCACTTGTGATTCTGTCTCCTTGAAGAAAGATCACAAGAAACCAACCAAATTACAAAGTTTGGAAGAATAACTCCATCTAATCACTTTAACATACTTCAACCTGCACAGTGGGCTGAGGGTTTGCCAGCCTGTAGAAGAGGGAAGCCAAGGCAGCACCAGCCATTGCAGCACCCAAAACAGCCAGGAGCAAGAAGAGGGCAGGAAAACTGCCTCCACATCGTATACTGTGAACTAGGACAGGGCAGCAGGAACAGTTTGCACACGATTGCGCATTCTGTGACCAACCAAAAAAAAATAGACTTAAAACAACTGCACCATTGCACCATACTGCACCTGAATCTTCCAGCTCGGTGGTTCCAGCGAACTGTGGTGCATTGTTCCCACCACCAGGGGACGAGCACATAGCATCATGCAGCCTCCAATCCTAAGCTCTGAAATTTCATCTCAAAGGCCTCCCTGAATCGTCATGATTGAGAAAATCCTGGATGCCTTAGCCTCACCTTCCTTCCACTGATTACCCTCCCGGACCCTTAACATAAACCTTGAAAACAAGCCAATTTTAGTGCAAACTAAATAATCTTCCAAGCCCCAATTAGGCAGGGTCTATGTTGATTGGAAGGATGGTAAGTGTCCCCAGTTACCCTTAATTCCATCAGAGCTTTCTCGAAGTGCCAAGGTGCAGAGCAGTGCCGCAGTGGAAAGAAAGGTGCCTCAGCCATCGATCTGGGATTGCTTCCTGTCAAGATTCATGTCTGCTCAGTACCATGCCCTGACCCGAAGTCGACTCTTAAACTAAGTGTGCAAGTATCTTGCCAGCACCCTCTGTCTGTCAAATGTGGGCATGGAGTTTATCTGCAAGTGCCTGCGTTTGCAGGTGCGCATGAATATCGTGAATGGTGGAGGACGGCCGCATTGATGGTGTTGGATGCTGAAGAAGACTGGAGATACGTTTCCTGTGTTTCCTGTGTTCAAGGGTCTCTGTTGCTGTTGAGCTGCTGAAGCAGGGTCAGATTGGCACCAAGCATCAACCGCTTCGGTGCAGGAGAAGGTTTCATTTGTGACATTTTCCTGGCCAAACAGAGGACTACCCATAGGAACCCTTCATTCGGACATGCCTCTGAAGGACATGATATAGCTTTTTGAGGTGGCGCGAATATATGCGAAAATCAGAAGCTTCCATTGCTTACAGTTGTAGCAACCAGTGTTGAAACCCTCTATATAATTAGTAGGAAAAGGTTTGTTGAAGGATTCCAGTCGGAGACAAGACTGCCACCCCAGTGCTAAAAGAGCATGGGTACTTCGGTACATTCGATCATTTAGACAGCCCAGGCAGGAAAGCAAGCGAAATAGCTCAGTACAAGAGCGTCAGAGCAAATATCGTCTTTGACTGCATCTGCAAGATTCTGCAAGATCCTGCTCGCTCATGATCTTTCAAAATAATTAATTACTGTATTTCAAGGAACTTCAAGGACTCAGGTAAAAATGATTAAATAAATATTATATATAAATATGTAAGGGCTTGCCCGACAGGCCCCCGCCAGCCTCTTGATCCACCTCTTCGGTTGTTGTCGACTCGCCGCCCTGCAGCTTCTGGATTTTAAAGTCAGGGAATGCCAGCGATGAAGTTGCAATTTCCAAAACATTCCAAAACCAGAAAACAAATGACACAATGTGACACATCTGTCTGAGCTATTTGATCATATCAACGCAAGCCCAGTCGAAGTGTAGCCTCAGGCAAGGTTGTACTTGGCGCAGTCATTGTTGATAAAGAGCGGAGAGGAGTTGTCACTTTCTCCTCACGAACTCATCAGTCTGCGAATGATTTTGCACCCACCTGTTGACATCATGAGAACTCTATTTCTACGCATGTTTGATGATAATGATGATATTCTTCATGCAAAATCATCTGTACATATGATTACTGTAATATTTAATTAATTGGTATGCATGGACATCATTGCTGGTTCAACAGCCCTTCACATTGTGCAGCAGGAAGTGCTGATCCCAACTCCACCCTTTTGACATCTTTTGACACCCCACATCCAGCCCAAGAGATTTCCAAAGTTCAACCGAAAGAATATGCAAGGGCTCTAGCACCCTCCCCATATCTGCCCCATGTGTCCGTTTGCAAAGTAGTGGTGGATGTTTCCTCTTTTGTCGTTGAGCTTTCCTTGCGCACAAACCCAAGCGACGAAACACGAGATTCAATCACCTGCTATGAATGTAACCGCGAGACAATTCCGAGAATTGGTTTGGACCTTGTTCAGTCAACAATGGTAGACCAATTTGTATCTGTGTGTCTCACCATTGCACCAAGCTTCGGTGCTGCTTTGTGTTGCCGTCGTTTGAGACACTGATGATGGCTCTTGACTGGTTGATGCAGCAGTGGATGCCGTAGTAGAAGCGGTCGTGGATTCTGTCGTGGATTCTGCCACAGTTGTGGATTCTGTCGTTGGTGCTGTGGCCTCTACGGTTGATGAAGTCGAAGACACCGCAGCAGTGGTTGTCGTGGACTCCGTTGTTGGTTCTGTAGACTCTTTGGTTGAAGACGTCTCCCCTGGCTCCCCATCTAACTATGCAAAAGTCTTCCGATCCAAACCTGGATTAATGCTATCCTTCTAGTGCCAAATTGTACACACTTGAATAATACAGCAGCAATCATAACATATCATAACAATGTCAGAAAATGAACTGTAAAGACACAAACCTGAATGGTGCGAGGATTAAGAGCGGCATGCTTTCCCCGCTGTCTGCAAGTGTGGCGGCAGTGCCGGTGAAGGTTTGCGTGGAAGATCCTGCCAGGCTGAAAGACAAAACCAGAACAGACCCAAAACAGACCCAAAACAGACTCAAAACAATGATGGAATTTCCATTAATTCGTCAACTTTCAAGGCCTGTGGCCGTGATGGAAGTGGTGGAGGTGACTGTCTTGGTCTGACCTTGGGCTGCAGGCGGTTCTTGTGTAACTACTGGTTTGACAGTCTAGCCAGGTTGCTGTTGGCGTGCTTGGAACCATCTTATTTCAAGCCAATAGACTCACAGTAGTTGTAGATGACGGCTCAGTGATGTTAATCTCGGTCAGGTTGGTTCCAGCCGCAAAGTTCTTGTAGAGCTTTCCCAACGGCGTGAGCGTTCCATTTGGGAAAATCAGGCCAGCATCACCATTCCTTACTGGCGTGGTGCTTCAAAGAATCTATGCTCACCCTACATACCCCGAATAAAAAGAAAACATCTCTCAATCATATTCCATAATTGTAAGATATTGTAAGTCACATTGTCTGCCGTATGTGTATGGCTCTGGGGTGTAAAATCAATGCCAGCAAGCCACTCACCATCCACCTGAGCTTCAAGGAACATGGACGCTATGCCATCTTTGCAGTGCCAAAGGTTCAAAAGCCTGTGCCTTCCATGCTTAGGAATCCTCGAAGTACTGGAAGGCAAGCACCGCAACTGCCCTGATAAAAAATATGTCAATTAGCGATAAGTACGAGTTTGATATAATAATTGAGAAATCATTATATATATATATACATATAATATTATATAAGCCTGCTCTCCAAAGGGCAATTGGATGTTCCCACTCATTCTTGAAGTAGCTGAACCAGGCATACCTCATGATCGGAGACATCTGTGGGCAGCATCAGGGATGATCACGTTGATACACACTCATCACACATATTGTGACTCATGGGTTTTCAGCCCTGGGCTTTGCAACATCTTCATCTGCTTCCAGCAGTGGAATGGCCTACACAAGGCCAACAAATAGCCCTTGCCTGCCTGGGTGAAAATCACACTAACTTGCAAAAACATCAGGGCGGTGAGTACGCCGATGTCGCCGGAAACAGGCCTCCATCATGTATGCCATCTGCCCCTGGCGTGCAGAATGCTGAATAATTACGTCTAACTACTCTCTGTTGTCACTCACTCTCATATGACTCATATGTGGGTGATCTGATTTACTGGCGAAAGCGCTACAGTACACATTATTTCCCTCAATGGGGTTGTCATGTGTTTTCGTTGTGTGGCACTGACTCTTCAAACATTGACCTGGTGCTGCCAGTCATACATTCTGCCAGAGTCAAGCGGGCCGCTGTGCAACGGCCGTGGGGAAAGGACACGTTGTTTGTAGCAATATGTGTGCGAAACCAAACTTGTTTACAGTTCAAGGATCTGAAGGAACCCTTGCAATCTCGTCTTAGCACCTTCCGAAAAATATAAAGTCCTGAGGCAAGAAAAACGCTATAATAGGCCTGTCCTTCATATCAATTATTATGGGTATATAATTACAGTACACAAGAGAATCAGGACTGGGACTGGGACTGAACAAATCAAAAGTAATTGTCAGATCAGAATGATCAGATTAGTTTATATTCAAACATTCATAACTGAAAAGTGGGTGGACGGGTTAAGCTTTGCTCACGACAGGCAAGTACGTTATATCAAGGCGACAAAGTTGAAACATCTGCTTGATCAGCTACTTGATCAACTTAGTTTCTGTTTTGCTGCAGTAGAACTTACTACTTTTAGTTTCAGATTCTTTCCGCAGTAGACAATGCAAACATATCCAATTAACCCACCTCTGCAGAAAGCCGCTCTGGAGAATTCGGATCAGAGCAAGCAATCTCTGTGATCCACATGGGCTTTCCTGAGCTGCACACGGCTAATAGTACCATCCTGTCAATGCACCAGTCTGTGCTTCTTTCATCGTGAACACCAACTGAAGGTACTTGCTCCGAAGGAGAAAGCAGTCGCCAACATGTTCCAATGTGTTCCAATCAATTTTTGAGGAAATGGAAGCACTCTCGAAAGCCTGCAGTCAAGTGCCGAACACACGATACCGATCCAAGTGATACTTCAGCCCTGCCGCGTAGCAGGTGAAGACGTGTATCCCAATGGCATCCACCTGCACAACAATCTCACACAATCTCTTCTGTATTCCCAGAAAGTGAAAGGTTCCCATGATGATCCATAGAATCCATAGAAATAAGATGACAAAATTACCGCGGCCACTTGCATGCCGAACCTTGAGGCATAATCAGGCAACATAAACATGTCATCAAATTATATACATGTAAATAGTACTATCATCAATCACACTTGACCTAGGCAGGACACACTGACATTGCATGATATTGCCATATTTTCAATTGTGGCATTTCATGCAAACCATACCTTGAAGCCAAAGCGTTATCCCGGAAATTGCGTTGTGCTGGTGTGTGTGTGTGTTCTTGTTTGTCTGCATGCATGAGGCTGGCGCAGTATTCTCATGCTTTGAAACATATTTCTTGTCTATAAAAAATATATAAATATTATATTACATAATCATGAATAATCAATACTAAAGCGTTTTCTTGTTTTATACAAACATATTCGGTATGCACATGCTGACGTCCTGGCCTCATCTACACCGGGTAGTGTGTGTGTGTGTGTCTGCACGTTGCGTGTCCGCAAAACTGACTTCTTCGTCTACTTCTTCAGTCTTTTTCTCTAGGAGTTGAATCCCGGTGTGCATGGACCACTTCTCTCGTACTGTCCCGATCCTGGCAACCCTCGCAGGCAGCAAAGAAACGTTCAAGCCATTCAATCGGATCCTTGGCTGTGCATGGCTGTGCACTTGACACGGCTGAGGTGCACACTTGGCCGCGGACACGCTCTCTTGCTTGTGCGGCTTGTGTGATACAAACCAGGACAAGTAGCAGTTGATTCAGTGAAATGACAGCAAGTGCAGTAGCAATGCCATCAAGTCTATCTAAATCATCCAAATATGTACATCATACATCTATATAACATATTCTAAAATTGCTTTTTCTGCACCTGCCCATGCATCCTGACTCCTGGTAAGTCTCAGTTCAAGATCAAACCCTCACATAATCTTCTCCAAGCTTCCATTGAGACATGCCAATTCATGGATGGAGAGACCTCAATGACTCAGTATGACTCAGTGCTCGCTGAATGTTGGAAGCTGTGGAGGCCACGTGGAACATAAACATCGCCAAAATTGCCGTACAAAGCAACGGCAAATGATACTGAGAACAGAAGTCTAACAGAGTATCTCTTAGCAATTTAGAGTAATTACGTAACTTCTTTTGGATCATCTGAGCCCGGCACAATAGTGGAGATGTTGTGCTCCTCTGCCAATGCCTCGACATCCTTCCAAAGGTTAGCAGCCTGAAAACAATCATGCCAAGAATGCAGTTCGAATAGTGGATCTAATGAATCTAGTGGGTGTGAACACGCTGTACATGCCAAAGTGATCCAAAGTGCTTCTCAACAGGGCGCAACGCGGAACTGGGTTGGAGACAGTTTCTGGATCCAGGTTGGCCCTCAGCATCGGTGTAGCACTTGAGGCAGAAAATGCAGCAAAATTCTGTCAGACCTAGATGTCACAAGTAGAGGCACAGCGGCACAGCATAGGGCCAATGCTGGTTGGGAAAGTTTGGCTCATTGAAACCCAACAATGTGCTTCTTCCCTCAGGGAGGCCATCAGCCTGCCATCAAGAATCAGCTCTGAAACCATCCAACTTTGAGTGTCTTTGGGCATGCAATGATTCCTCTGAATCCTTGTCATCTTGCTGTTGGGTTCTAATCACCACTCGACTCTACTCTACTCCTACCTCACTTCAAAATCTTCAAACATAAAAGAAAGACAAGAAAGAATGCGTCTGGATTGCCTGAGCAAGTGGGAGAGAGCCTCGGTTGGCGGCGAAATTCGGCAAAAATCTCGCAAATACGAGTAGCTGGTGAGTAAGTTTGGGCATATTTTGGGCATAAAATTTGTACCCCAGCAGAGTGACAGTAGAGGTGCCATGGCGATGGCACCAAAACTCAGTATAAAGGTGCGAATGGTGCGAGATATCCACATCCCAGAAAAAATAAAACATGCTCAACTATCTCAACTGTTACCCTCAAGTAAAGTTCTGGATTTGTGGCCAGAGGATGAATGAAAACACTGGCTGCACGCTGGGATTTTGACTTTACGCCTCCGGGTTTTAGGGTTCTAGGGTTTGGGGTTTTCGTGTTTAGGCTTTTAGGGTTTTGAGCTGGTTGATTCAAGAAATCAAACGAAAACTGGCCTTGCGAAGGGACTTGAGCATGTCAAAGGATGCGCGGGGTGGATCCGTCGCGGGCAAACGTCTGATCTGCAGCGACCATTTTTACTAGTTGTTTCATGTTGTTTCTTCGCCATTGCCCCCTTTTAGTCCCGTGGTTTTCTCATGTTTTCTCTACCTTCTTGCTTTCAAGAAACCTGCGCCCCAAATGAGAGGCACGAAGTCAACTCCAGCCATGTTCCAAACTTCAAGGTCTGGTCCATCTGAGGCAGGATCAGCAAAGGCACGTTGACGTTTAGATACTTTTAGGCCAATCGGTTTGGATAATTAATGACACTAATGACACTGATGACACTAGTTATATATTGTAGCCCAGTCTCATATGGAATGCCTTCTTCTGCCGTAAAAGCGACCGCGCTATTAGCTATCTGTGCCTGTGAGGTTGTAGTGCCACGTCACACCCCAGGATACAATCTGCGAGAGTCCAGACAATGATTCCTGCCGGTGGAGAGCCAGCCAGTCCACTCTCGAAAAGAAGTCGGCTATGTGCAGTCTGTTCAGTTCTCCTTGTAAGAGCCCGCAGAAGGAAGAATCATATGTTATATATTGCACATACTCTGTTGGTTCCACAACCAGCTCTCTGGCATCCTTATCTCCATATAGTTTCTCGACTCTTGCTCAATGCAGCTGTAAACATAAATCATAATATATTTATATGTTTATATTTATAATATATGTATATATGTATAAATTATCAATATATAAACATATAAATATATCATAAATAATATATACAGTATATACATAATTATATATATAAGTTCTCCTTTGGTGGGCCAAACACATGTGTTCCCCGTATTCTTATTTCTGTCGACAAACAGTCCGGAGTGAGCTTGTGGTTCTCGATCGCAATCCCACGCCTGAGTGTAACGTTGGCCCGTGAGCTTGACTTCAGTATCAAAGACATGTTCATAAAAACTCCGTAATGTCATTTGATAAGTCTACATTGTATACATCATCTTCAAATGTGAATATAATGGATGTGGGTTCCCTCTGTCAGACTTACGCAGCGTCTTTGCCAACCATGATTTAGTGACAACCCATGTGCCCTTTGGGAGATTTTGCAAACGGCGAATGATGCCAAGACATGCCAAGACATGCCAAGACCCAGGCTTGGGAGACCTCTCAGTCTCTCCGTCTTCTCGGTACTTTTCCCAGGGCCAGCAGTCAGCACACTTGAGTTCTTCCAAGGACGCCTCAACAAGATCCGGTTGGATAGTGTTGTTACGTTTTGTTCATACTATATATATATAATTATATATATAGGGATACACTGTGATATTAAAATTGTACGGATGCAGCATAATTGTTTACAGATAATGTCATGATCACATATGGCTTTAGTTTTACTCGCTGGGAATGCAGCAGCATTGTAGTTGAGACGTATTGCGGTGGCCTGGACGCGAGCCTCCTGCTCTGTCTTGCCCCCTCCTTGAGGAGTTTGCAAATACACAATCCTCGGTGCAGCGTGGTGCAGCATGATGCAGCCTGAAGCTACAGCTACATCAAGCAACGTCATGCAACAGTGTCGCAAATGCGGCAAATGCGACCCGATTCAGTCAAGGAACCGTTCGCCGCAGGTAAAGGTTTCGCCCACAAAGGACCCCTCGACAAACCACACCTGCAGGCGATTGTCTCACTGCAATGCTATACGCTTGTGCATGCCCACAACCTTTTTGCCAACCAACCCACAGATCCAGGCAAGCATAATATGATCTTGGTGCCCAGTCCTCTACACCCCCAAAGGCATGTCCCCCCCGGGAGAACCCACACACAAACCAAACAAAGAAGACCCTGCCCAATGTAATCCAATGTGCATGGAAATTGCCATGGGGTAGCAGAAATGGGATCCGATGGGTGCCCGAAAAAGCGCGCCGGGTCATCGACAAAATGTGTGAATTCTGGCTTCCACGGCTTTCACTGACAAAAGGAAAATGCATGAAAATGGGGCAGTAGGAGGTCAATCCTGCTCACCCCACCTCTTCACAGCTCTCAGCTGCAGCTCTGATGGCAAGCACCTATATTGGTCACATCAAACAACACCAGTCGGCGTCAAAAACTGTTCCATTGAATTCCGTTTAATTATGATATTATATACATGCGGTGTATATACATGCAGTGTATAAATATATATATATATGTGTAAATTCTCTATCTATATATATATATGTATTTATTATGTTATTTATTTATAGTCATTATTAATTATTAAATATATAATATATAATATTATATATATGCCCACTTTGCTTGCACCCTCCCGCACCCATGTGCCCAAACGTGGCGATCTATGGCCCCTGCTGAAAGGGTAGCGAACGCAGTGGCAAAGGTTGACCTGCCCAGCGCCCCGCCAGCTTAAAGATGCTTAAAGTAGATCAAGCTGAATGGTTGTGCCAAGAAGAGAAAAGTCTCCATAAGTCTCTCACAGCTTTGAAGCAGTCTCTTGGCCTCGTCATTGTACTTCAAAGATCTTCGAAGTCTTAATCCAGAAGGGCTGAGACAGTCAGTAAGGCCTTAGAAGAGAATGAAATGAAGGTTTAGGCAATGCAGATTGATGATGATTGATGCATCAAGTGTTATCTGATGAAAGGACACCAAGGCTGCTTGCAGGTTTGAAAGGATTAGGATTTAGAGAGGCAATGGAAACATTGAAGCTGCGCTCAAGGCGTAGAAATCAATCTGGGGCAACGGCTAGGTTGCACGAGACCGGTGCTCGTTGCTTCCCCCGTCAGGACTGCTTCACTTCTAACAATGAAACTGGCAGCAGATCAGCACAAGGCAAACTGCGGAAAACTATTGTCAATTGTTTGAGATTAATTCAGCAAGCTGCTATATAAAGATCTTTTTCCCTACTCCAACCTGGCCTATGCTCACACGCACTCACATGCACTCACATGCAACAGATAGCTGCCCAACATCAAGAAGGGTTGATATGTCCTAGCAGCAACCATGAGCACTGCATGTTTTATTCCGGATGGCTGAGCATTAGCCTGTCAGATGCCCTATGGCATCGGGATCTGGGTAAGGCCTAGCTGTGAAGCTTTGACCAGTCCCAGCTCAAGGAAGCCCCTTCTGAAGCCAAACTCCAAAGATTCAAAAGCCTCTGGAGCTTCAGAAGTGTCCAAGAAAATTGATTAAAAAGGATTCCTGAAGGCTTCACACTATATACTGTACATGAAGCGCAGCGCCTTCAACCCCTGAGGCAGTTTGGCAGCTTGACGATTGCCAAAGGCGACGAAGCTGCACTGCAAAGCTATGAAGGCAAAGTCCTTTGGGCATGGCTGCGCTTGAGTTTTTTCATGAATTACATGACGTTCACTGTGCGTAAACGTCAATTGTGCACATACACCGCACCATGTTGAATGATACAATCATATATACATATACACTTAATATACACACATATATATATATATGTACGTATATGGCTATGGCTCAAAGAACGGGTATGGATCGTTCCACGTTGATCCGGACGTATGGAACGAGTGAGCTACGTACAAGAGTCAAGAGGTTTGATCCGGACCTACTGAGAAGATATACTGAAGCGGCCTGGTATAAGTACAGATCAAGGGTACGGATCATGTCCATTAGAAATGTATGGATCATGAGTATGGATCGCCTGTGGGTCCAGGGTATGTATCGGGGCCTTACATTTTGAGCCGCTGCCGTATGATATGTACTTATAGATATGTATATATATATATATTTGTCATATATCTCTTTGTGTGTGACTATATGTGTATGATGCATGTCATGTTTGGCCCTTTTTTGAGCTAAAATTATGGACCACCTCATTGAGTTGTTTCAATGTGATCATTGATACCCTCCGCGTTGATTTCATCATTATTACATCATTAATAATTACAAACTTTTACATAATCATTTTGCTTGCGCTTGCACAAGTCAAGCCATGCAAGAGTTAGTGCACCATGAAGCACCATGATACACCGTCTATGATGCTCCATGTGGAGCCTGCCTTCCTCTGCATAGCGGATGCACCGCTTGAGCTGCTGACAGCTCTGCCTCAACACGCCTATGGCGTGATGGCTTTGCTGGCAGACACCGGGGAGTGCACTGATGGCATTGGCCCAAAAGTGTGCCTACCAGCAATGACTAGACATAATGCTGTAGTAGAATACATATGCACGCACCACGCTCTTGCATGATGCAAGTCAGTGCCACAGGAGAGTTTCCAACTCAGGTCAGTTGCAGATTTGTTCTTGGCTTGTCTTATCTTTCTTGGCCTACAGACTGTGAAGAAATCATCGGCACCTACATGCAATAGGGGCACAGACACGGGCATGCATTATTTAGAGCTGCAGAGCGCGAATTTCTGAGCCGGCTGAGACGGCGCAGAAAATTCACTCCACTAGCAGCACTGGATAGCACTGCTAAGGCACTGCTAAGGCACTGCTAAGGCACTGCTATGGCATTGCTACCATTCGGCTGTCAGGAGCAAACATCCTGCCAGGTGGCCAAGTTCCCTGCAGCAAACGCACAGTCAACCAACCGAGGCATCTTAGCAAAGCGGGCAAGTGACAAAAAGTTATTTGACACAGTTCCCTCTTTTGACCAACCTTTTCCTATCCTCTGCTGCCAATCTGTGTTCATGACATCTGGATACGTATGGCAGCCGCGTCTGATGCTTGTTTGTGCCAGGCCTGTTTGAAGTGCTTGGCTCTTTGTGCTATGCATTCTATTTTAGAAGCCGGAGCGTGGTGATGACCTTGCCGAGTCTGCCGGACTCTCCTCAGGGGGAAAAAATGAAAAACTTCTGAGGTCGACTCATCCCATAACCCATCCCGTCATTCCCATGCCATGGTGTGTTGGTTTGCTGCTCCTGCGTAGCAAGAAGAAGGCGCCCTGCAGATGGCAAAGGAGGAGCGTGAGGCCTCACGCTGCACAAATGATCAATTCTATTCAATTCTGTGCCCATCTGTGCCCCTTGCATCCGCTTGCCCAATACTAAGGTATTTTTAAAACGTTCCTTCACACGTATCGATCCTTCCCGCTTGCACATCAATTCGGATTTTGCAGTGCGTTTGAGGGGAAAACTACGTGGATTGCATCCCATTTCCAGCCTGACGATAGGATCCAAACGCCGAGGCATGTGACCTACAGTGCTCAGCAGTTCCGCAAAAGCAACAGTTGTGCTTCCAGAAGACGTGGCAAACTAATAAAGAGCATCCAAAATCATCCAAAATCTACATAGCGTTGTCACGCACATCCTTGCACAGAAGCTGATGCCCAATTGTGAAAACATTAGCAACGCATGGCCGATGCCCCAGCCCAGCCCAGCTAGACCTGGAGATTGCGAATTTCCCAGCGAAGATGCTGGACTTAAAGACCTGGTGCACAGATCTTTCAGAACTCTGGACGGTCCAAGTTTCGCTCAAATATCTCAAATTCAAGCATGCATTGCGTATCATTGCTTCGTTGACTTTGTCACACTTTGTCAGCATGCCCATGCCCAACCATGATAGACACCAGCACACACAAACGCACGCAATTCCACTTGCAAAATCTTGCAAAGACACTCTAACCGGCATCGCGGAACCTCTCAGCAAACGCATGTAAAATGTAAACGCAAGGGATTCCTGACATTGGCTTTTAAAGCATGCCCTCGAAGTCTTCATGAGACTGTAAAATATACATAACTATACGGTATTGTACGGTTTTCAGATGCTTTCAGAAATAGACAAAGCAGCACATCTTGCATAGAAGCAGATTGAAGCCAACCCCTCTGTGGAATGTCACCACCTGTCACTATATACAAAAGTCTGCTCCTACCGTAGCAGTACCCTGCAGGAAATGGATGAAAAGAGCTCAGAGGGTTCAGTTGTTCTATCCTGTGCTGGATGTCCACGCGTCAGCTTCCAAGTTTATATATAGAGCCTGTACAATAGCCTCTACTGTTTGCATCTTCTTGCTGGTAGTCGCACCTGTAACTCAAACAGTGCATCTCCGACTTGGTGAGACCTGCTAGCACTGTCCAAAGCCGAGCCCCGTGCCGCGACACATCACCAGATGGCGGAGGCACCAACAGGCTGCCGTCACCAGGTCCTCCTAAAAAAGGCTCCGTCTTTGGAAGTTGTGCAGTGTAGGTCAATTGAATCAATGTACTGTAGCGGCTTGTGTCAGAACCACTAGCACTGAGTACATTTCAAGGAAGCTGCGATTCTGTCAAGTGTTATGACACCGGCTTTAACAGAGAAAATTGAGTTTAGCAAAAAATTAAAAACCAAAAAAAAAAGACGGAGAATCATTAAAAAAAAACAACCAGACAGGAAGAATCACCAGGAAAAACCAAGAAAAATAGAAAAATAAAAAATACATCAAAACCTTGATTTTCTCAGGTTTTGATGTTGCTTTTTGTTTTTATGTTGCTTTTGCTTGATTTAGGTTCTAGTTTGTTTTTTCTGTTTTTTTTTGTGTTTTCTATTTTTTAATAAAATCCTATATTCTCTGTGCTGTTGGACTCATAAGTCAAATGGAGATGCTTGGAAATCATATTCATTCAACTCAATGTCTCAAGACCTTTGCCTCCTCGTCTGCCCGAAGGTGCTACTGCTACTGGGTGGCCAGCATTCTGCAAGCAAACCCAAGCAGGTTGCGATGTGGCAAACATGCCACTGGAGCTCTGACAAATTTCAGACCACTGACATCCCTTCAAAGCCAAGGAATCCGCACCAAGCCTTGGAATCATGAAGCTGCTCGGAGAATGTGTTAAGAGGTTGGCTTCCTGAGAAAGCAGAGCAATTCAAACACACATGGAGCCATCTCCTCTCTCAAAGATTCCCCTCCAAAACAATGTTACATGAGTCATGTGGCTGTGGCATCAGACCTGTCTCTCCAAATTTCTGCGGTCCTGTCAAGGGGCCAGATAGTTTCATCCTCAGCGTCAGGGTGGGCCAGTATGGCCAGTGTGCTTCATGCACAAAGTGACATTCAGTGACGGCAAAATTCCAAGGTCGGGGCTCAAGTTGGGCCAAAAGGTCATTATGCAAAGCCTGCCGATGGGAAGCAAAACTGCCACATCTGCATGACCTCAAGCATCTCAAACTGCAAACCAAACCTGCATAAAGCTGCGCCATGGATCCCCATGGATCCCCATGGTCAGACCGTGTCAGACCTGGTGACCTACTCAGTTACTCTACAGCTCTACACACCCCACTGCAGGATTGTCAAAGCCGCTCTTTCTGCACTGACATCAAGTGATTGTCTGCCCAGGGGATGTGTCAAGGCTCTGCTGAGAAGAGCCCAAAGCTCTCGGTACCACCGGCATACCACCAGCCTCAGGTTGTTGTAGCTCTTGTCGGAGCTCCTGGTCTCAGCTTTGAAACATTTCGAAGCCTTTGAGATCATTTGAGAGATTTTTGAATGTGGATGAACACGGCATATATGATTCTATATTATATAAAATTATATATAATTAATTATAGGAATTATATATATTGTATATGATAAATCCACGTGCCCTTTGAGCCTCTTTTTTGGCCGGCTCACAAGGCGGCTGTCTGGGCGGCAATGCTTCCGTGCCGGCAGCACCTTCATGGACTGAAGGAATTCATGACGTACCCAGAAGCATCTTTCCACATCTGTCCCGGTTGACTTCTCCCGTCTCATAAATTCAGACGCAGTTGCGCCACTGCACCACCAAATTTCTCAGCAGATCTCAGCAGTGCAGCCTGACAAATCTCGGTCATCACGGCTCAAGCTGCGGCGCCTTTCGGGGTGCAGCGCAAATATGCCAGACACAGACGTGCACATGCTTGTACAAATCGTATCAAATCGTACACTGGTTTGGTCATGGCACAGATTCACCCGAGCTCAGACATCCTGAAATTTGGTCTAGCAGCCTAGCATCCTTTTGTATCATTCTCCTGCCTTCGTGGCCGACTTGCAGGTTTATCCTCAAATGCCACCTGGAAGAGCAATGAAGAGCCCATGACTTTCCAACAGCAAATGGTCTCAGCGTACCTCTGCATCACTGTTGGCACTTCCAGGCAACAAACTGCGGCTCTCAGAATAGGCAAGCCTGACCGCCATCGGGAAAATGGTACAGGTTCTGAAGCCAGGTGACTGTTCAAACGCAATTAGCAATGCATCCCGAGGCCAAAGCATGCTAAAGCGATCAAAATGATCAAATAATTTCGAAATGATCAAACTGCACAAATAATGATGCAACATATTGCAGAATATTGCAGAATATTGCAGAATGATTCTTGACGGACCTGCTGGAAGGCAAGCGCCCAGGCGAAGAAACTCGTCGTCCAGTAGGTGGATTTCTCCTGGCGCATGATGGTACAAAGATGTATAGAAAACGACTGAACAATGATGCCCTGCAGAAAGATCACTTAACTTAAGTGCGCACAATATGAACAACGGTACGTTCGTTTGAGGATCTTGTCCCACAGCTGCTTTGATCTCACACAACGAATCTTCGATGAGTGTCTCCTGACCACATTGCTTTCCTCATCACGGACCTTCCCCGTAAGAAAGCGTCAAATTGGCAAAACAAGCAGCACGTTGATGCACGTTGATTTGATCTTGCTACAAATTCCTGGATAGAAACAGGTGGCAACGCCATCAGGAGCACTTCACCAGCTACTTCCTGCTGAGAACTACTTGAGAAGTATCCGCCTCCCTTCGCGTTGTTTCCGGGAGTGGATATGACATGATATGACAATTTACAATGTGTGACCTGTGTTGCCACACCTTCGAGTTGATGACCTTCTCTTTACACTCTGGGCGCGGGGTCCTGAAACAAAAGGCCAACTAACATTAACTGACTGGACGTGTAGATATTTGTAGATCTTGTAGCTTGGCATTGGCATAGCTTGCAATGCCTGGCAGATCCTGGCAGCCTGCAAAACTGGCAAACGCCCGACGCACCATGACGTACCCAAGGACCGAGCTCTGCGTCGCCCTGGTTTGGTGCCTCAGGAAAATAACAGAGTGCACCGAGGCACCGAGTACACATATGTACAATGTACACATTATGGTCAGATATGGTCAGTTGAGGAGGCCTCCATAGAACCACTCATGGAATGTCCCTTCACTGGGCCGGCCTCAGGTCCACAAATGTTTCGCTTGTCTTCAAGCCTTGGTCACTCAGACAGATTGAAATTAAATGGACCACGCGGTCGCCATAGTGGAACTGTGAAATAGACTAGCGTGACTAGCATGCGGAACAAGCTGATGCAGAATCCTGGGCACATCTGTGCCAAATAGTGAGGCTAAATTGCTGAGACAAAGGCTGTGAGCTTGGAGAGTTCTTTGCAATTACGTCTTGGACCTGGAACAGGGGAAAAAGGGTGGAGAAAAAACATCGAAATCCCGAATTCAGCAACTTCAGCATCCTTGCCGCATTGTGTCACATGCCACTTGCCCCGTGCAAAGTTATCCCGCCTCGTCACACTTGCCGAGTGCAGCTGCTTCAACTTCCACTTTCATTTCAATGGGCTGTGGAGAATCCTTTGCTTGCAACCTTTGTCCCAGGATGTCCAAACAAATCCGTGCAAAGCAGTTGGCCCAGTGACATTGGCAGGGTTGCAGCATGGTGTGGACCATTGAAATTGTCAAGTCGGGTTCCCGTTCCGATCACATAGTTTCAGCTGATGGACACTGATGTTGAATGAGCCGTGGACACTGCTGCCGGGAGACCTGCCTGGCTGTTAGGTTTTGGGACTCTGGTTGTACCATGTTCTACCATGTTGTACCGTTTTGTACCCTGTTCCACCTCTGCATTGCCTTTTGAGCGTCCTTTGAAGAATCAGTTTTCAAAAAAATGTTAACATAATGATTCACTTGAGGCCGGGGGTGGATGACGAAAGCTAGCGGGGTAGGAGAAAGAAGGAAGGGAAAAGGTGAGTTGCGGAGGGACTGTCATCATCGTGTCGCGGCATTGTTCGTCCCAACGAGGATGCAACAATGATATATTGATATATGATATATAACAATGATATATATGGGGGAGGGGGCAGGGGGGGCCCTTTCGCGGGAAAAATCACGTGATGTCCTTGGGGAGCCCCGGAATACGTGCTAAAGCAAGAAGACTCTAGCGAGCTGACGCTAGCTTTCGTGATAATGACAATAATTGCCAATAATGATAAAATGTAATTGAATAACGATGATGATGATGATGATGATGATGATGATGATGATGATGATGAATGATGAATGATGAATGATGAATGATGATGATGATGATGATGATGATGATGATGACGAGGATGATGATGATGATGATGATGATGACGATGATGATGACGATGACGATGACGATGACGAGGACGATGACGAGGACGACGACGACGATGATGATGATGATGATGATGATGGTGATGGTGATGGTGGTGATGGTGGTGGTGGTGGGGTGGTGGTGGGGGGGGGGCCCTTTCGCGTGAAAAATCACGTGATGTCCTTGAGCAGCCCCCCCAATACTTGCTAAAGCAAGAAGACTCCAGCTAGCTGACGCTAGCTTTCGTGATTAAAAATTCATTAATTTTGTTTTAAAAAAAAACGCAGATTTGTTCATTCTTTCGCACCATCTAAGGCCAAGAATTTTGGGCCCGCTGGACGAGCCTCCGGCGACCGGCTCTGGCCTCAAGACGGAAGATCAAGGAAGACAGACTGAAGACAGACTGAAGACAGACCTTAAATGACCGGAAAACAGTTTCCATATGTTTTCAATACGTCTAACCGGCAAGGCTAAGCCGCTAAGCTATGCTAAGCTATGTAAGTTTCCTAAACCCAAAGTTGTTACTGCCATCTGCAACTAGAAAGTGTCTAAATACTTCTAGATTCTACGTAGCATTTTCTAGCTGGCGGTGTGGCTCAGCTTCACAGACCAAGTTCCAAGCTTCTGCTGCGGCTTCGAGTTCGACTAGCCTCCCTCCGTTTGCCAATAAACTCGTTTTTCCACCGATTGATGATATCGGTGACCTGGCAGTGGACCCGTGGCTCTTGCGATGAACTTCTGATCGAGTGAAGCTAAAGGTAGATTGTCCAAGATTGGCCAAGCATATCGATACATATCAATGCATATCCGATGTATGTCATAGCCTTAGCTTATTCAACAATATTTTTACAATTTTCTACACTCTCTCCATGCTCTCCATGCCTCTGCATCGAGCTTTGACAAAAGAGAAGTGTCTGATGCCAGATCTCCCTGGGACGAGACCTGCAAAGGGTTTCAACATGTTTCGTTCAAATAATTGTTCAAATCATTCAATGCTCAGGTCATTCTGTCGCATGTCAAAGGCTGCTCCTCCAGACTTTGATGGCTAAGGGAGTCCCCACAACAACAAATGTATACAAATGTGGCATCACGTGGCTTGTTCTGGGGCAGTCATGGGCACTTCATATTTGCAAGTGATAGTATCAATGTATCATCAATGTATTCAATGAATTTTCAATGAATTTTCAATGTACAATAATTGGGCTCTTGGGGCTTGTCCAGGTGCTCTTAACATCGCTTGACGCATTCTGAAGCATTGACGCTTTGATGCCACCCCAAGCTCCAACTGCCCAACTGCTCCAACTGCTGCAATTACATCTAAATTACGCTAGAACACATCTGACATCATCTGAACCACAATTTTTCTGTGTCGGAAAAGGGCAAGTGGTCTGCTATGGTCTGCTGGTCTGCCATTTCACTGCCTTGCATGGGTCATTAAATGTCCCCATTGAACATCACCCAACCATTAGGTATATGGTCTATAATGGCTACTATAAGGTGATGTCCAATATTCCCAAAATGGGACAGTTACCAACCCATGCCTTGGTGAGCTCTTCCAGCCTTATGAAAAGGGAGGCCATGGGAGGCCGCATGATGCAACACCAACATCACAACATACTGTATCACCACATATCACAACAACAAGTTGGCCAAGGCGGAAACCCCAAAGTCTTCGATTTTCTTGAAAACTTTGAGAAAACAATCAAAGCGGACTGCATTGGGGGAAACATGGGATAACCTACTGCAAACGGGGCGCAAATGTTGAATCGCGGGATTGGGATGCCAGGCCTTTGCAAAGCTGGACGCAGCAGCGTGGACCCCTTTGACCCCATGGACATTCGATAGCATCAGCATCGCCACCCTCTTTGGTTTGCTTGACGAATATGATATGATATTACCTTTGAGTTTCTTGAGTTTGATGCCATGCTGCCCAGACGGAAAACAGTTTGGCACCCAAAATCTTTCATCACGGGCTTGTCCTGCTATGCAGCATGCAATTCATTCAATGCTGTCACATGGGTTTCAATGGTAGTGGACAAAAGTCAATATCCCCGCACTCTCTCCCTCTCTCTTCATCTAAATCACTCACAGACCTGCATGCTTGGACTATGCACAGCATTCGCTCACAACACGTAGCGTAATCATTAATTACCTCCAACATATTCCAAATTGATGATTGAAAACTAATCCTGGAGCTTTGGCGGAGAGTAGGCGTCTGAAATTTCCTGCAGTTGCTTGGATGCCTGAGGGGCGGGGTCAAGCGATGCCAACTGCCAAAAATGTAAACATGAATTAAACATGCCCAAGACTGCTACGTCAAATGTGTCAAATAACTGATCAGCAAGGACCCAAGTTCTTCGCGCCTCATCACCAAGTCGCTTCAGACTTGCAGGGCTCTTGGTCTTGTCGCTGCCTCAGTACATCAACAAATGCAGCCTAATTACACAACTGTCAGCCAACAACGCTGGGCTTGAGGTATAGGTATAGCGGTACATCATGAAGATCATGCAGAAGTATATAAGTCCAAGCACTTTTGTCCTTGAAGGAGTCAAGAAGTCCTGGGAGCAGGTCTGTAGCAGCACGCTTGAGAGAAATTGGAGCCGGTTCCCCACCAGAAAACGGATCAGTAACGGATCAGCAACGGATCAGCAACGGACCAGCTGTGCTGGTTCCATGTGACCCAAAATACATGAACCCAGCATGATCCGGCCTTGGGCTTCCTCGAGAACATCCCACATTTGAACTCTTGCAGCCTCTCAAACATTGCTGGGTCATGTATGTCCGTATAGCCATGTGGGCCATGTGGTAAGACTTCACATCAATTCATCACTATTCATCTCTATTGTTCTGATATGTTCTGATTGTTGATTCTCCATGAGTACGCGTGTGGGAACGGGTTGACTCCCAGCATCAAGCTTGTGGCCACGTTTCAGCAAGTGACTTGGGCATCTCTTGACCGGTTTGTCGACGCTCCGCCGCTTTTCAAGTTGCATGTAGCCTGACAGGGCCCACTCTAACAACAAACTTCCAAAAGAAAGAAACCTGATGAAATGATGAAACCCTTTTTTTAATCTTGAGATGCAATGTCTTGGATTGTCTTGGTATGTCTTGATACTGTCGATATATGTCGATATAATTATGTCGATATGACATGCTGGCATTTCTCTCCATCGCCTCGTTGAGTGAGACTGCCAATTGCATCAGTTCCCATTTAGGCCTGCTGGGCTTCCATAAGCTCCTCCAAGGGCCCGCGATCCTGTGAACGATGCGAACAGTGAGAGTGCGTATTTAAAGATTCTGCACATTACAAAATGGATAATCTGGAATGTATCTCAACAATTCTCAACATATCTTTCAAGTATTTTGAAGTATTTCCACCTGACTCCTGATGTGTTTTGGGTCTGACTGAACTTTCAACATGCACCGCAATACAGCACATCAGGGAAACAGTCCGCATTCAAAGCAAGCTCCACCGCCGTCAGGCAGCTTGCAGCACCTTCCAAGAGGACGGTCAGTTCAGGTTCACATAAGTTCAGCAAGCACCAGCAGTGACTCAGCAGTGCTTTTGCTGATCTCTGACCCTTGCTGCATTCTGCAGGAATTGCTGGTTTTGTGAGTCTCTGACTCTTCTTTTGGTCACGGATGACCTTTTGGACCATCTGCCGGCCTGCAGGGCAAACTGGTCTTGCATGGACTGTTCACAGGAGAATAGTCGTCTTGCTGGCCCAAACATTCAATGCAATCAATTCTTACTCTGAACAAGGATAACAATGCCCTTTTAATCCGTTTTATACTTGTTTAAATCAAAATTCAACAGATCACATCAAATCGCCAAGTAGATCCACAGCAAACCCATGTGATCCCATGTGAATAGATACAATGTATGAGTATGTCGGAGCATGTTGAGCACGTTGCACCTACATCAACATCGGGCTCTCCTGAAAAGGACCCGTTGGCCTCATAGCAAACCATGACTTTAGTGGCGGCAAGTATGCCCATATATGCCCGGTATGTCAAAACATGCCAAATCTGCGAATATCTGCGAATTGGACATTCTGAGGCTACGACATCAACCTCCTTCCTAGCAGCGTCCATGTCAGTTCCCAGAGCAGCATACCTCACATGTCAACAAAGTGAAGACCTTCTATGACCTCCTTTTTCATCTTTTCGACATTTCAAAGGCAAGAAAGCAGTTGGGTCGAAATGATCCCAGGATCTCCAACCAGCCTCTCATAATAATGTTGAATCATGTGGATTCAGGTCGAATTGAATCACATGCGGCACATGCGCCAGGCCGCTAGGCTGTGTCCACAGAGGATATTTTTTTAAAAAAACTAAATTTAGAAAATAAAATAAAAAAAATAAATATATGTCAAAGAACATTCGAATACATTCGACGCTATGTCTGAAATCAATCTACATTGAGACACCAAAGCGCATGCAGCGTCACAGGATTCCTTGTACGCTCGGCAAACAGCAAGCTCGAACATGAAGCCTGAGATCCCTTAA
Source organism: Cladocopium goreaui (assembly GCA_947184155.2). Classification (NCBI taxonomy): domain Eukaryota; class Dinophyceae; order Suessiales; family Symbiodiniaceae; genus Cladocopium; species Cladocopium goreaui. Next base: position 318,718 of record CAMXCT020006501.1, read on the forward strand.
GGCTTAGACAAATCGAGCACCTGCGTCCAGCCCTGGGCCTCTTATTTGTGTTATTGGAAGCACATAGAAACCACAGCACAAACGGCAGAATTCTGGTGTACATAGGATGGCCCAAGTTGAGGTATTCTCTTATTATATCTTATTATAATATTTGCTGTGTGGCTTCCGAAGTCACTCTACTGCAAGGTAATCCGCTGGAATCCAGCCCACTTCATTTGGAATAAAATATACAAAGAGTTTAAGATCCTTTCAGTCTTGCTGCACTTTCTGAGGGACGGCGTAGAGTAACAATGATAATTATTCAATGATGACGTGGCTAGCCAATGGCCTGCACAACCAAAAACAGCAGATGGAGGCTGACGTGCAAGCAACAGGAAGTAAGCAATGCAAGCAATGTACTTCTACAAAGAAATGAGTTCCTGCCTCCTCAACATTGTCGTTTGCTTTTGCTTCGTTGAGTGCTCGCTCACCTCAGAAGTTTGTTTGATTCAGATTGTTTGCAAAGATGCAAGCTTGGAACCTGAAATCTGTGACAAATTTTGGGGTGCTTCATGGTGCTTCACTTTTAAACGAAGCTGCTGCACTACAGGCATGACATGAAGCTCATGATATTAAAATAACGGAAGAACAACGCCAACAACAATAAAATGAATCAGGGGTCTAAGTGAGTGTGAGAAGTTCATGGAAACTATGAACCAAGCAGGCTGATTTTGCAGTTTCCGTCTCTTTTGCAAGGACCTTAATGGCACGATTCGGAGAGAACATTGGCATGTTAGGCCAACACATTTGTAAAGCAGCCTGTTCCAAGCCAAATTCCAATGCTTCAAAATGCTTCAAATGCAATTAGCACTCTTTGAGTTGGGCTGGCGGGGTCTACAGGCGCCAAAATGTAGAAGCGCATGACCCCCCCTACTGTGAAGTGGAGAACCTCAAACATAATAAATCAAGATAAATCAATATAAATCAACCGTTTGCAACCTGGATATGCAGGGCGAAAAAAGAGCAGCGCCACTCAAGGATACTCAAGGTAGCTTTCCCATCACATACCATTATTGAAAGAGACTGACCGTTTGCCTTTCCAAGGTCTACACCTATTCATCCGATGACATACACTTCTCAGATCAAAATAAGCAATTGGAAGTTGCAGTAGGCCGTTCCTTGCTCCCCTCCCCAGCTTTCTCAAAACAAAGGTATCGAAGGATATCGAAGGTCAAGTATGGTCTCATGCTCAAGGTGTGGTGTTCTTTCTGTGCTGCTCGGTCATTCGTGCTTGTCGGCCTCCCATTTCAGCAATCAAGCCAGCAGCCTGGAGATCAACCGCATTTCCCAAGACCAGCAAGCGGTCGCCCACATTCTCCACCGCAACCTTTCGGAAGGGTGAGTGGAAACATATCCGAACACATGCTGAAAAATTGCCAGGCAAACGAAGCCCTTGACCTATTTTGACTGGACTATCATGGACTATCCATAACAGCTTACTGCACTACTGACTGCATGCATGGGTTACAGATGTAAAAGATCGATTACACATGCCCCTTGTCGCTGTCCACTAGCTCAGCGAGAAGGGCGCAAGGTGCCTTCTTTCTTCTGACAAGCCTACAAAGCAGCAAGTCCAGGGCACCATGCTAACACAATGCGACTTCTATGCTGATGGCCTCTGCCGCTGCTGTTGGAACTCTTGATCAATTTGCGCGGCACATCTCGCAGCTTCCGTCAAAATGGTCCTTGGCTTTCAATCTCAAACAAAAATGTTGAAATTCTGAAAACCATTTGCCTGTTGGGTCTGCATATTATGCATGAATCATCATGAATCTGTGGCTCAGACTGTCGCTCTGCTTCACTTACACTTGTGTCAAGCACTTTCCGCCAAAAAGTGTGCTCTGGTCTCTCCGTTGCCAGCTCCTGCAGCAATTGCGCCATTCTGCCGAGGCAAAGCACGAAGCCCCTAGCCAAAAAAGATTATATATAAAGATATATAAAGACTTGTCAAACCACGTGAAACATATACAGTAACTCAGTTACTGCACACATGCGCTAGTCAGCTGGTCAGCTGGCTCCTGAGCAGCAACCTCAAGATCTTTGCCCAAGCCTTGCCTGTGTTGACCCATCTTGAAAATAACTGCTGGGACACAGCAGGATCATGATAGATTACGTCACATGAATTTAAATGATTTGTTTTGTCACATACACTTACCATCACATACAATATCATACGATCAACATATTCTCACGCATCATCACTATCGAAAGGTCTCAGCACCAAGCCAAAGCTCAACAAGCTCCTCCCAAGCACTGCCTTACTGCTGTAAGTACTCACATGACACTCAAGTCAAGAGATTGCTTCATGATGCGTGACTGATGTGTGATGACTTCTTCTCAATGTGAACACCGGCGACACCTGCGAGACTGCCTTGCAACTTGGACTGGACTTGTTTGTAAGAAACCGGCGACATTCCACGATATGCGGCAAAGTATCTCCATTGCCTTTTGACAGCAAACTGAACGGTAGTCACTGTGGTCACTCCTAATCAAGGGTCACGTTTTGGTTGCACGGACAGACTGATACGAGTGACCTGCCTGAACACTTTTCTGTGCTTTGTTTCTCTTGAAGACAGGTTCAACGTGTCTTTCTTTAAATGCTATCGGCTATTGAATACAGATATCAACCATCTGACTCAGTACACAAAGAACCTTTTTGCCAACCAGGTCAGAAGTACTCTTTAAAATCAAATCACATACATATATATATATATTTATATGTCTTCCGCAAGGGATTTTGCTTTGTAAGAAAAAATTGCACACCCACCTGCGGCAGCAAGCCCTGCTTGGCAAAGTTCCAAACCTTTGCTCGAGGCAATTCAATGCAGTTCACAGATCAGGTCAAGCTAGCAATTCATGCAATAGCACAACCAAGTCGGCCTCTTTCAACATTGCATGGACGAATACAAAAAAGAGCTGGAACACTTCAAATAGTTTCCACATCATTCTTAATATACAGTACTGGTACCCGCAACATCCTCCAGAATCCTCTCCGTAACCGTATGATCCTCCAATGTATGTTCATTATATTATGGTTTTTAATGGCGTGCGCATATACAGATACGATGTGTATGTTGTGTATTCGTTCATATATTTCTATATGATTGTGCATATTTACGGGTGTCTGAGGTGTCTGTATGTCTGATAATAAGTATGCACGAGTAGGTGTAGACCCGCCTGTACAGGATTGTACAGGTATACTTGTGCGGATCGTACAATAAATAGCTGCATCATTGCTCCAGACGCTCGCCTTTGGCGTGTTCGGCACGTAGTGTTGTCACCTTGACTCATTTCATGCACTGTGGCCAGGACTCACTCGACAAAACATCACAGTGGAAGCATCTCCGTATCGTCGTTTCAGCTATGGACCTTTCCAACCAACATCATCCAACATGGACTCGCTTTGGTATGCTTTGGTGCACTTCGTTCACATTGCATCACATTGCTACGACCGTTTGCGAACAGGAGGATCAATGATAGGATCAGTGCATCGTTGCAGGGGGTGATTGAAGTGATTCCGTGTGATTTTGTGTTTAGATTGGGAAAAAATGTCAAACTGTGATGCTAGGACATCCCAGCATTCACTGTTGGTTGTTATGGTTTTTATGTTGTGTTGATGTTCAATGTTTCATGTTTCCCTTTGATGTTTTTTGTGTAGGGGGGTGGGTTTGGGACTATTTTGATGCTAAAGTGATGTGTTGATGCGTTGATGCTTGGTTCAAATGAGGGGGTTCATTGTTGAGGTTGTTGATTTTTATGTTTTTTAGTGATTAAACAAAAAGAACTATGACTTTTTGCATGTGTTAGTTTGGTTTATATAGACCTTTTAGATGTTCTTTTAGACTTGTTTTGATATTTTTGGATTGGATTTGTTTATGTGTTTCTTGGATTTTTTGATATTTATTTTTGGAATTGTTATATAGATTGATTTTCTGGCATGTTTTCAACTTTTGTTTTTTATTTTTTGAGAGTTGCCTAGATTTTTTGAGTTTTTGTTTGAAAGGATAGCAACTTTTAGGAGTAGCCCTGTTACGAGTAACCTAGGATTTTTTAATAATGTTTCCGTAAATTGGAATGGGATAGGTGAAGGTGCTGAAAAATGGAGATGATTACTGTAATTCACAATACTGTACCTGAACAGAATCTATTACGCAGTAATCACCCGCCCAAACCCTCCCATTAATCAAACATAGATACTTATTTGGAATGAACATGTTTATTTGGAATGAAGCATCTTTTTTGGAATTAAAATATGAATGAAAAGGAATGTTCTAGGAGTGTCCCTACAAGGAATGTCCCCTCCATGGACGGGAAAACGATCGGTTTGATGTTGTAGAAAACTAAAACATACTAAAACGATACTATATATGACTATGTAAAACTATTGTATCTCTCTATCAAGACCTTGGTCAATCCATATTGGGGCTATGTGCGTAAATATGTGCGCCTTGGATGCTCTCCAGGTGTTTGAAGGGCCATGGCCACGAATGGATTTTTGCATATTTGCCGTTTTTCTTCAATACATTTCAATCTGCTCAATGTGCAGCCAAGAAAATCAAGAAAGATCAAGAAAGCAATACATCAAAATACGCCGTAAAGCCCCGGACTGAAGCAAGCTTCTGGGCACGATGAAGCTCTGAGAGAGCTTCCACCGTTCCACGGTGACCTACACCAAAAAAGACACAATCCGCTTGGTAAAGGACTTGGGAAAACAAGTAAAGCGTAAGGAATGGAAAGGATGACTTGAATAGAAATGACATCGATGTCACAACTGCTGGTGCTGCGACTTTGGGTTGCAGACCTTCACGGCTCAAGTCTGCCAGTTCCTTCTCAAATTTCAAGGCTCGCCGGACTGCTGCTGGCAAGCCAGCAGCAGCAAGAGCTTCGGAAGCCTGCCAAAGAAAAGGGAACAAAAAATCCTCCCCCTACCTTGCCCCTTCGTCTGTGAATGTCTATCACACAGCAGTGGCAAGCGATGGCAAGCGTGACTTGCAAAGCAAATCGAAGCAGTCTGTGCTACTCTTTGCCGACATTGAATTGAGCAAGGTTAGGGTAGGTCTGTACACGGCAGGGCCCAATGCTCGAGCGATCGGAGTTCAAGATTGATCGCTCGATTGTGTGGAAACATGTGGAAACTCCTTCAGATCCTTCAGTTCCTGCACCTGACAATCGAATCCGAGCCTCTTGAGCGCGGCATGCCCTGGCTTCAGCTGCTGCTTGCTCAATGTCCTGTCACCATCAAGGCAGACTCCACCGGACTCCGCAAGTAATAGGAAGTTCTCCAACGAATTCGATGATCCATGGACCATCATGGACCCAATCTACGCAGTATGGTTTGTATCGCCGCTGTTGTTTCCTAATCGGCTTTAGATTTTGTTGATTCTGTTGCTCAGCCTTTAGAGCTCGAAACCACAAAGCTGACAAAGAAAGCACACAAGCACGTACAAACAGGACATGCAGACGCAAAGAAACAGGAAGAGAAAGGAGATAGCAGGAACTGCATTCCAACACTAGCTGCTCCAGCCTCTCCCATGTTTTTCTGAAGCATGCTCCAAAGCTTCAGCAACTCCTCTCAGGAAACAACACACAAAATCACGACAGAATCACAATCTTTGTACCACTGCGACCCAAGAGTCACCACAAAAAAACATATATATATATATTATAATATATATATATATAATTCTATTATATCATGTCCGTCCACATTGGCTCCTTCCACTGCTCAGCTTCGCCATCGTTCTTCGCTATTGCCTCTTCGGCTGCAGCCTTCCACCGTGCAACTGCCATGAACTGGCCAGCGACTGCCCAACAATATGCCACCGCAAGGGGTTTGACAGATGGTCTGACAGCCTGCAAATGTCTGCAAAGTGTCAGACCTGCTGACCTTATCTGACCTGACTGAATTAAACTCAGCTCTCCGGCTCTCCGTCTCTGGGCCTGACACGCTGCCTCAGCCTTGGCACACTCAGCAGCCAGTGTCTTTAACGCTTCGCCATCGAGGAGCACGTGGCCTGGGCGTAATGAAATCGGAAGAAAATGGAAGAAATCACAAGAAATCTACCAATAGTACCGCACAAGGCGGTGGCGGAAGTTTCGAAGATAGGAAACCTACACGAGAGGTTTGGTTGCTGTGGCGCATGGATGGCAGAGCGAACCCACTGATGGATCGAAAACTAGTTAAACTATGTTAAACTCTCTCTTTCTCTCTCTCTCTCTCTCTGTCACCTTCTCTCTGTCACCTTCTCTCTGTGTCTCTCTATCTCTCCCTCTGTCTATCTATCTTTTTATTTATCTATATATATCTATATCTATTTTTTGTGCATAGTGTAGTTGTAGTTGTAGGCGTAAGTGTGGGTGCGGTGTGGTGTAGCGTAGTGTAGTTGTAGTTGTAGCTGTAGTTGTAGATGTAAGCGCGGGCGTAGTTTAATGTAATGTAGTGTCTTAGCGTACTGTCGCGTGGTGTAGTGCAGTGCAGTGTAGTGCAGTGTAATGCAGTGTAGTGTGAGGTGTAGTTGTAGCGCAGCGTCCTCTAGTGTAGTGTAGTGTTGTTGCAGCTGTAGTTGCTAACTGTAGAAACACAAACACTGCCACTTCAAAGCAAAAAATATCATTGAGACGCATGTTCATTGCGTGGGTAACATCAACGATCACACATACCAAACTGCTGCGGTCCAAACCATTTTTTTTCAACATTGTCGATGCAAAACCATCGATTGCGAATGGATATTTAAAATATATGTACATCTATTATTACTAAGTGAACCATGTGACGACTTCAGATCTTGCGGGGATTCATGCTGGCCCCATTCAAGACCCACGGCTTAGCACACCCCACTTTATCCATAAGTAGGGGCAGGGTAACGTCGCGACGATTGGGACGGTCGATGAATATAACAATAAACTAAGTGGATATATAACTGTAGTCATAGGGATTATATCATGTTATATCACAACTTATGGGGTGGCTAACCATAATTGTGCTCATTCGACGTTTTAACTGCACCCCCAAGTTCCCCCATCGGATGGTCCCAAATAAGCTATGGCTGCTGAACCCGCAACATCGTCCCTTTGTATCCCTTGGTACTGCTTGGCTGCAAAAAAATAATGTATAATGTATTGCTCTAATTCAAAAAAACAAGATGAAGCCCACGAACCCGAATGCTCACACGTATGTTAATGGTACAGATGTCAATACACATGGTTATGCACTCACGCACAATACCTTTCTGCAATAGTTTATTTGAACAGTCTTGTGCATGTTCCCTTGTTACCAGTCTGCAGTGTGGAGTGTAAAGTGTAGAGTGGGGAGTGTAGAGTGTGTAAAGTGTAGAATGCGGAGTGTAAAGTGTAGAGTATGGAGTATGGAGTGTAAAGTGTAGAGTGTGGAGAGTAGAGTGTGGAGTGTGGAGTGTAGAGTGTGGAGTGAGGAGTGTAAAGTGCAAAGTGTGGAGTGAGGAGTGTAAAGTGTGGAGTGTAAAGTGTGGAGTGAGGAGTGTGGAGTGTGGAGTGTAAAGTGAGGAGTGTAAAGTGTGGAGTGAGGAGTGTGGAGTTTGTACATTGTAGAGTGTGAAGTGTAGAGTGTAAAGTGTAGAGTGTAAAGTGTAGAGTGTGGAGTGTAGAGTGTAGCGTGTGGAGTGTGGAGTGGAAAGTGTAGAGTGTGGTGTGTAGAGTGTGGAGTGTGGAGTGTAAAGTGTAGAGTGTGGTGTGTAGAGTATGGAGTGCGGAGTGTAAAGTGTGGAGTGTAGAGTGTGGAGTGTGGAGTGTAAAGTGTAGAGTGTGGAGATGTGTGGAGTGTGGAGTGTAAAGTGTGGAGTGTAGTGTGGAGTGAGGAGTGCAAAGTGGAAAGCGTGGAGTGTAAAGTGTAAAGTGTGAAGTGTAGAGTGTTTAGCGTAGAGTGTAAACGGTAGAGTGTTGAGTGTGGAGTGTAAAGTGTGGAGTGTAAAGTGTAGAGTGTGGAGTGTGGAGTGTAAAGTGTGGAGTGTAAAGTGTGGAGTGAGGAGTGTAGAGTGTGGAGTGTGGAGTGTAAAGTGTAGAGTGTGGAGTGTGGAGTGTAAAGTGTGGAGTGTGGAGTGTAAATTGTAGAGTGTGGAGTGTGGGGTGGAAAGTGTAGTGTGGCGTGGGAGTGTGGAGTGGAAAGTGTGGAGTGTGAAGTGTGGGGTGTAAAGTTGGGAGTGTGGAGTGTAAAGTGTGGAGTGTGGAGTGAGGAGTGTAAAGTGTGGAGTGTGTAGTGTAAAGTGTAAAGTGTGCAGTGTAAAGTGTGGAGTGTGGAGCGTAAAGTGTGAGTGTGGAGTCTGGAGTGGAAAGTGTAGAGTGTGGAGTGTAAAGTGAGTAGTGTAAAGTGTGGAGTGTGGAGCGAGGAGTGTAAAGTGTGCGAGTGTAAGTGTAGAGTGTATAAAGTTGTAGAAGTGTGGAGTGAGAGTGTAACGCGACGAGTGTAAAGTGTGGAGTGAGGAGTGTAAAGTGTGGAGTGTGGAGTGTAAAGTGTGGAGTGTGGAGTGTGGAGTGGAAAGTGTGGAGTGTGAAGTGTGGGGTGTAAAGTTGGGAGTGTGGAGTGTAAAGTGTGGAGTGTGGAGTGAGGAGTGTAAAGTGTGGAGTGTGAAGTGTAAAGTGTGGAGTGTGGAGTGAGGAGTGTAAAGTGTGGAGTGTGGAGTGTAAAGTGTGGTGTGTAAAGTGTGGAGTGTGGAGTGTGAAATGTAAAGCGTGGAGTTTAGTGTAAAGTGTAGAATAAGGAGTGTGATGTAGAGTGTAAAGTCAGTGTAGAGTGTAAAGTGTAGAGTGCGGAGTGTAGAGTGTAAAGCGACGAGTGTAAAGTGTGGAGTGAGTAGTGTAAAGTGTGGCGTGTGGAGTGTAAAGTGTGGAGTGTGGAGTGGAAAGTGTGGAGTGTGAAGTGTGGAGTGTAAAGTAAGGAGTGTGTAGTGTAAAGTGTGGAGTGTGGAGTGTAAAGTGTAGAGTGTGGAGTGTAAAGTGTAGAGTGAGGAGTGAGGAGTGGAAAGTAAGGAGTGTGTAGTGTAAAGTGTGGAGTGTGGAGTGTAAAGTTTAGAGTGTGGAGTGTAAAGTGTAGAGTGAGGAGCGAGGAGTGGAAAGTGTAGAGTGCAGTGTAAAGTGTGGAGTGTGGAGTGTAAAGTCTCAGGTGAGGAGTGAGGAGTGTAAAGTGCAAAGTGTAAAGTGTGGAGTGTAAAGTGTAGTGTGTGGAGTCTAAAGTGTAAATTGTGGAGTGTGGAGTGTAAAGTGTAGAGTGTGGAGTGCGGAGCTTCCCCCATAGACACGGCGACGCCACAGGAAAACCAGAGACTCGAGACGAGACACGTGGGTGCAGAAAAACGAGCATTTCGTGTGAGACTTCCTCCAATTTTGACATTTTCCATACGTTATCAAACAGGTTGGAATGTCACAAAGTGGCACGCCTGCCACGCAAAACGACATGACAACTTGCTTGGACACATTCGAATAGGAGAGGTTTTGCCGCTTCCCCCATAGACACGGCGACGCCACAGGAAAACCAGCGACTCGAGACAAGACACGTGGATGCAGAAAAACCAGCATTTTGTACGAGACTTCCTCCAATTTTGACATTTTTGACACATTATCAAGCAGGTTGGAATGTCACAAAGTGCCACACCTGCCACGCAAAACGACATGACAACTTCCTTGGAAACCTTCGAAAAGGAGTGGTTTTGCGGCTTCCCCCATAGAACGAAAACCAGAGACTCGAGACGAGACACGTGGGAGCACCAAAAAACGATCATTTCGTACGAGACTTCCGGCGATTTTCACAGTTGGCAACATAACAAAAGGACAGGTTTTGCAGCTTCCCCCATAGACACGGCGACGCCGCGGGAAAACCAGAGACTCGAGACGAGACACGCGGGAGCACCAAAACGAGCATTTCGTACGAGACTTCCTCCAATTTTGACACTTTGCAGCTCCAAAATCGACGTTTTCCTACGAGTTTTCCTTAGAACCTGAAAATTTGTAACATCAAAATCGATGTTTCGTGCGAGGCTTCCGTCAATTTTCAGCACATGTGAGAAAATGCCACGCCTGCCACGGAATTTGCACCTTGTCACCACTTGACGCAGCCCTGCCAATGCGATTTAATTACAAAAAACACGCAAAAGGACACGTCTAAAGTGCTGCGCCTGCCACGAAAAATGACGATGGACACATCCAAAGTGCTGCGCCTGCCACGAAAACTGCAACACATCTTCTGAAAACGTCGCAAAAGTATTGCGCCTGCCACGCGAAACGACTTTCGACACGTTCCAGAACACGTCTGAATGTCACGAAGTGCCACGCCTGCCACGCGAAACGAAGCAACCAGACGTCTGAAACCTCCAAAAAGGACCACCTCTGCAAAACTCCCCATAGGCACGGCCATACGGAGTTCGCGCGAACGGTTGCGAACGGTTGCGGACGGTCGCGACCGTGAACGCGACGTCGAGCGAACACACCCTCAACCCCCAGACCCCCAGAGTGAAACGGGAACCCTTGCTACGCATTCGGGAAAAATATGCCGCCAAGAGACCCCAAATAGTGTGTGCGTGAGGATAATGCATGATAATGTTGAGGAGGATGTTGTTGATGATGATGATGATGATGATGATGAGGAGGAGGAGGAGGATAATGTTGCGAACGGCGATATTGAGGATGATGATGCCTAGGATGTTGAGGTTGAGGATGATGAGGTGGAGGATGAGGTTGAGGATGATGATGTTGAGGAGGATGAGGGTGAGGATGGTAATTAATGCGGAAGATGAGGTGGAGGATGATAAGGTGGAGGATGATGATGTTGAAAAGGAATGAAAAGGAGGAAGTTGATGATGTGTAGGATGAGAATGTTGAGGAAAATAATGAACAAATGTCGCGGAAGATGAGGTGCAGGATGATGATGTTGCGGAAGATGAGGTGCAGGACGATGATGTTGCGGAAGATGAGGTGGAGGATGATGATGATGTTGAGGATGATGAGGTGGAGGATGAGGTTGAGGATAAAGATAAGGAGGATGAGGATGAGGATGATACGAGTAATGCGGAAGATGACGTGGAGGATGATAAGGTGGAGGATGATGATGTTGAGGATGATGATGCCGCGCCCCAGACATGCGCCGCACGTTTTGTGCGAGCCTGCGCAATCAAATGGCACATGGACATGTCACAAGAGCCATGTGAAACGGAAATTTACAGGGAAATGCCATCAAATGCCGCGCCCCAAGAGCGCGACACCCATTTTGCGCGAGCTTGCGCAGTCGAAATGCCCACGGCATGTCACAAGAGCCATGAGGAGCGGAATGAAAATTACAGGGCAAATGCCGCGCCCCAAGAGCACCTGTTACACTCCACACCTTACACTCTACACTGTACGCTCCACACTCAACATCACTCAACACTCTACACTCCACACTCTACATTCCACACTCTTCGCCTTAGACTCCGCCCTGTACACTCCACTTGCACTTTTTCGACATCTCAACTTCCAACAGTGTTCCGAACGTGTTTGCTGTGCAGACTTTGACTTTGCAATGTGCTTTGCGCCACAACGGCGTCCACTTTTTCGACATCTCAACTTCCAAAAGTGTTCCGAAAGTGTTTGCCGTGCACCTTTTTAAACATCTCAATCTCCAAAAATTGATCCGAACATGGTGTGTTTTGTACGTTTTGACTTCCACATGTGCTTCGCGCCACCACGGCCTGCACTTCTTTAACATTTCAGCTTCCAAAGGTGCTCCGAACCCGAGGTGTTTTTAGCGTTTTGGCTTCCAAATGTGCTTCGCGCATCTTCGCGCCACAATGGCGTGCAATTGTTGATCTCTCTCATCTGCCCAAATGGCTCCGCACCCGCTGCTTTAGCGAGCCTGCTTTTCGACCCCCCGGAGCCACAAAACATTGGAAAAAACACAGTGTTTCGCGACTTTTCTACCTTTTCGCGCTTTGGGATCTTCTTCGTTCTGACACTCTCTCTCTCTCTCTTCTCTGATCTTCTTTCTTCTTCCTTTTTCTTCTCTGACTCTTCCCACCTCTGCTTTTCAATCTGTCCATATTGTCGGAAGTTTGACTTCCAAACTTCCTTCGTATATGCATGAACATGTCGCACCACTGCCTTCTAGGTGGGAGTTGTTTGCAATCCAACCCGCAAACTGGAGAGGATCTCTGGCTTCTATGAATTTCTATGATGCTCCATAGTCCGAGTGCACCACCCAATATGCGTGCTCCTGAAGGATTTGCAGCTCGGCGCCTCATGACCGCCTCAAAGCTTTCACAATTAGTCTCGGACTCTGAACTGGTCGAAATCTCTGGAAATTCCTTAAACGCCTTAAAGGCAGTTTAAAGGCAGTTCAAAGGCCTGCCTGCGCCTGAAAACAGCTTGTGACCCTTCCACTTGGCAGTCAACATCTTGGAACCTGACTGCCCGTTGCTTTGACAGCTCCTGGCAAAAGCGATGCGCGACTCGGCAACAAAGGCATACAGTAAGCAGCAAGCAACATAGATATATGTAATATATATGACATAGAGGGGAGCAATCTGGAGCAATGTGGAGCAATTGCTAGTGTCCTCGTCAAAGACAGCAATGCGCCGTGCAGCCTGTAGGGTGGCGTTCAAACATGTGAGCATATTGTATAAATGCGAAGATCATAATGAAACGGACAGAACACCGAATCCAAAAACGCTAGTGTGCCCAAGTTCATTTCCGACCCGGCTCAGCTGCACGACCTCTTTCAGTGCTTTGCGGCTGGAAGCGCTGTCGTCATCCACATCCCTGCCACGCATCAGGAGATTGCATGAGGCCCATGACTAAATCCTGAATGGCACCCTGCAGTCTGTCAATCACGGTTTCAAATTTCAAATGCATTGAAACTAGCTAGTCTCAGTGCTAGCGTGCTAACATTCCCACAGCCAACAAACTGCCATTAGTCACAGGGGCAACATGCGGCTTGGTGCGAAGGAGAAGAGAGTGGCCCACCTGGCAACCTCGCTATCCTGTCCAAAACAATGGTGACCAGCTTGGCATACAATGCACCAGCGCAGCACAAAACGTTGCAAAAAGGCATCAAAATGCACTGCTTAAATGCACCCGAAAAAAAAAGGTTCATGCAGCTTCCAAATGACTTGGGAGGCCTGCGCCAAACCCAAGGCCTGAACCAACCCACCTGAGCATACAAGAACCCAAGAGCAGGATCTACCCTCGTCAATTGCCATTTCAGGAACCTAAATTGGATGTCCTGCCATAAATAAAGCCTATGTAAGGCCTATGTAAGGGAAGAAACCCACAAAAAATTGCCTGCCTTATATGGTACAATACCTTCATCCTTCATTTTATCAGTTTTAGGATCCTGAAATTCCCATTCATCTTGAGAGTTGGCGTGATGCAGTGCAAAGCATCTAGCTACAGCTACTGCGACACTGATCCCCATGAGGAGTGGTAAGGAGTGAACTGTTTGCATCGCTGGTGACCACTTTTGAGGCCTCAGACACCTCCTGCACACCAAATGGAAATTACAAGCTGATTCACGAAAGATTTTCACGGGAACACTATACAGACTATACATACAGCTTGGAAATTATCCCACGGGTTGGGAACCATCCTTACTGGGCAGCTACAATCTGAATGTGAAGCTTCTGAGCTTCTGCATCCTCACATACTCAAAGTTGGTCCTTCTCGGCCTTGTTCATGTCTTTCCTGAGCATCGCTGAAAACAATAAAATCCGGAAATATCCATTAAAACGCGAGCATGCAATCAATTAAGGACGTACAAAGAGGCTAGTCAGAACTGCGACCACAGCCATCAGCGCCCATGGATATGACGACTATATATCGACCATGTATATATATATACAATAATAATATAATAAGATATATATTATATATATATACACAGCGAACAGTGAATACTAGTGACTTCCCAACAGAGGTCAAAAGGATGTTATAAACGATTTATGCGGCCCAAGGCCTTATAAATCAATTTCTCTTTTCTTGGGATGTTACACTTCTGTGGGCATGCTCCGCATAATTTTCCTTCAACCGAACGAACATGTGACATATGGCAATTTAAAGATCATCGCACGTCTGTCAAGACGATGAAAACGTCGTTCAAATTTGCTTTTTCTAACTCTACCACAGCACCCTCAGCAAATTTGGAAGGCAATCCTTTTTAGACCATGGACATGCTCCTAGGAGAGCTTGACTTTTGGATCCCACCCCACCACACCATCAGCAGATGCCACGCATCGCCAAGAGCACGCGGCCGGCCAATCACTCTTTGATTGCATTGGACTTTCCATCCCTCAGCAAGTCCTTGACATTAAGCATGCGCCTGCATGATACTTCTATTAGACTTGTTTCTTTTAGGCTGGAAACTTCCGCGCCTGTACGGCGCGCGTGCCAAATATATAAGGTTGGCCTGGAAACATCACAATATCAGGTTACATTTAAATTTCCATTATTTATTTTCTTATTCTTGAGATATCCACCGTTTTCAAACAATCCCAGAGCGGTTTTTGTTTCCTCCAAAAATGCGAAAGCAGGCTTACACCTAAAGCATTTAACCAGCGGGAACCCTCAAAAGCACCAGCAATAAAACAAAAGAGTAGTCTCAGGACACGAGGAAGATAAAGCACCATTTGTATTGTATTGTTAACCTTTGCAGTTCCTGGACACTGTTTTCTTTTGCAAAACGTTTTGGTATAGCAAGGCAGCACCATGCTCTTCAGGGCAGCCCACATTGACAGGTAAAGGCGCTCAAACACAGTCGACAATGCTTTTCAATGCAAGCATTCCAAAAAGAGCAAGCGTGTCATCATTGGAGCGGCCCATGCCGCGCCCGCTTGTGCCCGTGAGGGGCTCTTCAGCTTCATGCGCAGTGATTGTCGGACGGCAAAATATTGAAAGTTGCAAGTGCATACCGGGGGTTGCTCTCTGGCTTTATATATGTGTAAATATATATATATACATATCTCTTTACTGCTATTTATTTTGTAAATCTCTCTCTTTTTCCAGAATATATATATACATATGTGTGTGTGATATATATATATGTATATATATATATGTGTGTGTAGTTTTTTTTTAATATATATATATATATTCATTCTCACGCATCCCAACGTGTCAGGCTTTTAAGTAGGGATACGTTCCTCAACTCCCATAGCCAATTTGCAAGTTTCGGTGACACGGCGGTCTGAACAACCATCGTCGCAAGTCCACATATACAGGGTCAAACTACATGCTTGATGTAAAAAACTACTAGCAGTAAAGTCGGCGACTGCGGTTTCGCTCCGGTATGCACTGCGACGAGATCAATGCGACAAAAATCATTGATGGAGGAATCGACACAGCGGAGTCAAAAAAAGCCATGCCCCTACTTTGCGGCACAAAACCGATCGTGGCAACATTGAACTGCTGTATAGGTTTCTAAGCGGCCCGGGAAACAAATAGGAAGCTCCATCCGACTGCAATCATGCATGGCTGTTAATTACCACATTCCGGAAAGGTTGCCCCATGGGCTGCTTACACAGACGCACAAAGCGTATATGTATTTTTACACGCAGGACTTTCTGCGCATGTCATTTTTTCGCCAAGCCTTTTCTAGCATTCTTCTCATGTCAGCGGTCAGCTGGTTTTTTTTGATCAAGCACGCTTTGCGCAAAAACACATCACACAACCTGGTGATAGCATGGTTTGGCCACAGAGAGAGAGGTATTACCGGAGTTTTTCTCCTACCAATTTTTCCCCGGCGAGGCCCACGCAGGCTTGCCAAACAACCAAACAAGAAACATGTTGCAAGCCCTACTGCCTCTGAGCATAAGCATTCAACTCTTCTCGGAAGCAAGCGTTGTGCTGCAGCTCCCGGCAACAGCGGGCTCGATGACGTTAAAGTTCTTCCCGAATTAGATTTCTATGGCATGACCTTTGCCGCAAGGCTGTCCATGATGCACTTGTGCTATAGAGAGGCGTCATGTCTCCAAGGCTTTCAGTTTTGTATGTGGCGGGCATAAAATTTGCACATGTTTTTGCTGCATTTGGGATAAAAAGAAGGCGCTGCTTATACATACACTCTGCATGCCTGCCACCTAGCCGAAGATTTCCAGCACTGAATGAGTCCAAATACTTTGCGAAACATCGCTGGGATCTGGAAACATGAATTTCACGAAATTTCACGTTAAGTAGCTTGCATAAATGATTTATATCGTCTTTTTCACGAAATTTCACGTTTCGTGTGTTCCGCTTTTTCTTCCTCTTCTCACCTCGGATTTTCTGGACTCAAGAATAATGAGCAATTTCATGAATTTCACGCTTCTTTTTCGTGGATTTCACGCTTCACGTTTCATTGTCTGCTGAATTACATGAGTTTCACGCTTCTTTTTCGTGAATTTCATGAATTTCACGTTTTCACTGCTGAATTTCATGAATGTCATGAATGTCACGCTTCTTGTTCGTGAATTTCATGAATTTCACGTTTTCTCTGCTGAATTTCATGAATTTCACGCTTCTTCTTCGTGAATTGCATGAAATTCACGTTTTCTCTGCTGAATTTCATGAATTTCACGCTTCTCCTTCGTGAATTTCATAAGATTCACGTTTTCTTTGCTGAATTTCATGAATTCCACGTTCTCTTTTCGTGATTTCCTTGCTTTTTGGCCAAGTTCTTTCAATTTCATGAAAACTCATTTTTTTCCACGGCTGCGCTTCATGAATTTCATCCGGCCCTGTGAGTTTCATGTTTTTCCCCCTTGGGTTTCGTGACTTTTGCACGTTTCGTCCCTGAAATAGGTGTGATGTTTTCACATGTTTCCTTGGAACTAATTTTTCTATTTATAAATATTACGCATACGCC
>CAMXCT020006501.1:340587-418200 GCA_947184155.2 Cladocopium goreaui
AATCAAATGGCGAGCATGCAACAAACATCCAAACGCTATTGAAAATTAGTATAATAATTACGATTATATAATATGTTTTAACATGTTTTAACTACGCTTCAATATGTTTGGACCGACCTGCGCCGGCACTCGAATGTGGCTGTTCCGAAGTTCCAATGTTCATGCTCTTCACAAGAGAGAAAATGCTGCGTGGCACTCGATGGAGGAAGACACTGCAGCAGCGCCTGATTGTGGCTGGACAGGTTCATCAAGTCTTCCTCGAACGTTTGCCACCCCTGCAATGTTCAGCAGAGTCAAACACATGTGCAAACCATACATCGCACAACTCATCGCAAATACTGTGTTTATCAGTGTTCATAATAAATCATAATAATATGTAAGTCATAATCTGATCTCAGATATTTCAGTCAGATCAGCATTAGATGCTGCTGCGTTCCATTGCGGTTTGAGGAGAGCTTCACGCACTCAATACTTGGATGCCTCCAAAAGGTCTCTCCACTCGTCAGAAGTGGAAGCTGCGGCATCTACAAACCTTGTGCCGCGGGCCATGGCCGACAACAGGTCCCTTGGGACACGCTTGTGTCTCTCAGCAGCCGTGAAGGTCAAATTTGAGGGCCGCTCTGCTGACACTCCTTCATGGCCTCTTCCCTGTCTCGTTCGAGCGCCTGCAGCTGCCAAATAAGTGAAATCAGTGCAGTTGCCAGCTACTCATCTGCACTCAGCTACTCATATCTGCTCTCGCTGCTCTCTGGCATGGATGAAGATCATGAAGTGTTCACTCCGAGCTCCCCGCCTGCAGAGCACCTTCATCCTCAAGAAGACGTCCGAGTTCCAAGGGAGTAGGTGCAGTCGACTTCGCCTCGCTAACAAAATGGCTTCGTGCGTCATGTTGCGAAGCTTTTGCTAAAGGGAACACCCTGCATTGCTACAGGTGCCTTGGCTCGCTTCTGCAGTTTTTGGCGCTGCTTCTGCAATTCCTGGAGCTACTGTTAAGCTACTGTTAAGCAGCTAAGCAAGAATCCGGGCGAAGCTGAGCTAGCGGCACTTTTGAAAACATGCTGACACGGAAAGCTCCGAGTACAAGATTCAGATCCAAGATGAATATTCATGGCCTGGATCCAGTTCTTCAATGAAATCAACCTTTTGATTTACGTGCAGCCACACCGACCGGACAGGGCTATGCGGGGATCCTCCTGAAAAGTAGCTTGTCTCCTTGCAGCCTCTGCCAAGGCAGCTTCACGCTCAGCATCGGAGGTCAAGATCTGGGACAGGCACCAGCTGGACAATGCACATGATATATCATGAGACAGCCTTCCGCAGAGCAGGATGGTTCAACTAGTATTTTGAAAATTGAAAATCTTTCTCAATCTCGCATTATCAGCGCGCGGGACTTCCTGTGGCAACTTCCGAAAGCAACCCGCCTTGGCAGTTCTATTCGCGGCCAGGGCTGCCTGCGCCTCCTTCGAAACGGACAACGCAGAGCGATACCATGCAAACAAGTCTTGGCCAGCTCTCTCTCTGCCTCTCTCTCTCTCTCTCGCAACTTCAACCCTTTCGAATTCTACCCATATCTATTGAATTGCAGCTATTCGCCAAAACTGTCGGTCCTCCACTGCTGCACTGGAATCTGCCACAAACTGCTTCCACTTGCTTTCAAGCGAGTCACAAGCCTTGAAACAAAGGGTATGAAGTGAAAATCACCCACCAGTGGCACCACTCCAGTGATTGGATGAATCCAAAGCGCTGTAGAGACTTTCTCTCAGTTCAAGCTTTTTTTTTTCCCCTGCTGCATGACCCACTCTGCGTCTCACGCGCCAATGGACTTTGCCATTGGGGGAGGCTATGTACAGCCACAGCGGTCACCGCGGGAGGCGACTATCCGGTGGGCGTTCATGCCACCGGACGTCAGCCAGGGTCGCGGCGAACGGCGGGGGCTCCCCATCGACGCCGGGCGCGGCCGCGGCCGGGAGTTCGAGGAGAGTCTCGGCCAGGGCGCGCTGCGCCGCGCCGGATAGGAGGCCGGCCCAACGGTGCACGTAGGCCTGAACTGCCGCCGAGCGGAGGAGTGCTGGCGCAGTGCGGGCGCGGGCGTGCGCCAAGGCTCGGAGGAAGTCGGCGGCTTCCTCGCCCCAACGACCTCCTACTTCGAGACCCAAGATGATTAGGTGGCAGCGGCGCGAGCCGGAAAACTCGGGGTAGGTGTGTTCCCGCTTGCGCTGGGAGGCTGCCAGGATCGCCGCGCCCGGGTTCGCGTCGGAAGCGTGGCGCACCTGTCCGGTGCGGCCAAGGGGGCTGACGAGGGTCACGTCGACTGCCAGCTGAGCCCCGTGCCAGAGCGGCAAGTCGTTTGCGAGGACTTCAATCTGGCGTGCGTCGGTGACTGGGACCGCGAGGTTCATGCGCGAGAGCGGCACGTTGACCGCGACGCGGGCACCGGCCTCGCGGCAGATGCGGGCGACCGCGCGTTCGATGGGCGCAGCTCGTGCCCGGAGGACGCCAGTGGTGGCGCATGCGGCACGGTGGTCGCCGTAAGGGTCGAGTGCCAAGCCACACCGACACCGGGAAGGGCCGCAGCTCAAGGGGGCTCGGAGCCGCCGTTGCAGCAAGGTGCGGAAAAGCGGGTTGCCGAGCTGGAATTCCGGGCTGGTAGGAAGGGTTGTGACTGCGCGGCCGCTGTGTGGGCCAGCCTGGGATAGGAGAAGCGCGCGCTCCGGAGGGGAAAGGTCAGATAGGAGCGCTGCGAGCTCGTCCAAGTCTTGGGCTGCACTGATGTCGCGCTGCCACCCCCGCAGGAAATCGCCCGGGGTCCGGTCTTCGTGCGAGAAGGTATGGCGGCCGCCGATGATAGATTCCCAGGGTGGGACAGTCGCCCCGCTGTTCCGGAGGAGCTGGGCTGCCTGGGAGGCGGCGAGGATGCTGGGTGGTTGTGGGCGGGCCTCGCCGCTGAGGAGCTGGAGAAGGCGGTCCGCCACAAGAGGAAGGCGCGCGTGGAGGATGGGCAAGGTGTCGGCCCATGAGGCCCAATACGCGGCGAGGCGCGAACGGTGGGCCGAGCGCAGGCCGCACCCCCCCAAGCGCAATGGGAGTTGGGCCCGGTGTAGCTGCAGGTCCGAAAGGGCCGCGCCTGCCGCCACCAGGGTGCTGACGCAATGTGCCACCGCGGGGTCGTGGGCGGCTGCAAAGTCTGAGGTGTCCGCCGGTGGGAGGACGCGGAGGAGATAGTTGCTCCGGGGGGCTGCGCAGAAAAGGAGCAACAGCCAGGCGGCCTGCAGGTTCTCTACCCATGGGATGCGGTGGAGAAGGAGGTCTTGTTTGGTGCGGACCTCGGTAAGAGCATGTTGCACGTATTGCGCGCTCCCAATGGGGGTGCCCAGGACCTGGAGGCCTTGCGCCGAAGGGGGCAGAGTCCAGTCGCCGACCCAAACCCGGTCGTTGCTGTCAGCCGGCTGCAGCTCTGGGAGGTGGCACGGCTCTTCCCCAGCCGCATTCCAGATGCGGGTCTTACCTTGGTTGAGTTCGATGCACGCGTGGCCTCGGAGGGAAACGCGCAAGGTGGAATAGAGCGCGTGGGTGCGGTCAGGCGACGAAATGACATAGATGTCATCGAGGAAAGCAAAGAGCGCTTCCCCGGACCGCATCGTGGCCGCGGTCTCTTGCAGCGCAGGGTGCTGGGCAAGCGCAAACAGGGCAGGCATGAGCGGGTCGCCTTGCTCCCCCCCTTCAGCTTGCTGAACGGAGTGGCAGGCGCCACTAGAGTCCCACCAGAGGTAGGTGCTGTCTTGGCCGTAGAAGAGGCGGGCGTAGGGGAGGAGGGGTCGAAGCGCAGGGGAGCGGAGAAGGCTGCCGAGCATCGACTGGCGTCCGACATGATCGAAAGCGCCGACGCCGTCGACCGACAGCACGGTAGCGCGGGGGTCGAGCTCGGTCGCGACCCGGACGGCGCGTGCGAGGCCTTCTGCTCCGGCTTTGGTGCTGAGGGCGTACTGAAAGGGGTGGCACGCCTCTTGGAACTGGGCTGAGAATTGCTGCGCCAAGGTCCGGCCGACCAGCCGGCGGAACACGTCGCTCATCACGAGGCCGCGCACACGCCCGTTGCCTTTCTGGAGGGCAACAAGGCGGCCGACTCGGAGGCCGTCCATAATGAGGGGAGGCACCCGCGCCGAGGCCAGGAGCGAGGCCGCGTCGCACAGGAGGCGGGAGTCGGATTCAGACTCGAGCAAGACCCGGAGGTGCTCATTGGTGCAGCCAGACGGACCAGCGGCCGCCCCGCGGCGGGCCCGGCGAAGGTTTTGCAGGAATCTGGTGGCGTCGACGTGGAGCAGCTCATCGGGCTGGAAAGAGGCAACGTCGTCTGAGAGGGGTCGATGCCGGACTTGCGGGCGCCGGGACGGGTTGCGCAGCTCGGCCAGGGTGGCGGACGAGAGCGGCGCGAGGGGCTCGGCCACTAGCGACCGGGCAGCCGCGGAAAGTTCCCCTTGATGTGCCAGGCTGGCTGCACGGGAAGCACGCGCATCAGCAGAGGGGACGCTCGAGGACGGCGCTGTGGGGTGGAAGCTGCTGGCAGCTTCGCCGAGCAGCTGGTGCCACTGGCCGTTCCGGAACATAGTGGCTCGGCGGTCGAGGTCGCTGGGTTCGGCGCGCTCCCCGGGACGGGACCGGTAGCAGAGCATCCGCGGGGCCAGGAGGAAGAGCTTCCAGCCACGTGCTTGGGCAGGGTCCGTGTCGGCGGGGTGGTCGCAGATTTCGGTGAGGCCCAGGCGGAGCGCAAAGGCAAGGACCCCCTGCAAGCGCCGGGGCGCACCTTGGAACGTCGAGACCCGCACCCGCAAGGTGTGGGCGAGGTCGAGGTCGTCAAGGCTGCGGAGCGCTTGTTGGAGCAGAGCTGCGGGGTTTGGAAAGGGCGGAAGAGGGGGAGGCGGAGGGTCTGGGACCTCGGCAGGCTCTGCGGGAGCAGGGTCCGCCGCGGCTGCGTGTCGTCCACGCCCGCGGCCGCGACCGCCGCGGCGCGGCGGGGGCCGGTGGGCACGGGCCACCTGTTGGGCCAGAGCCCGGACAATGGCCGGCTCTCTGGGCGCCGAAGTCTCGACCGCGGGATGCACGGGGCCGGGATCGGCAGGGAGCTGGATGGGCGCCGGAGGGTCCAGGCGCGCTCGGAAGGTGTCCGAGTGCCGGTCGAGGTCGGCAGCAAGGTGAAGGCCACCATAGAGTTGGAGAAGCACTTCTTGGCCAGCGGCGGGGACGTACGCGTCGGGGTCGCAGAGGTGGCGAACTGCCCAGCCCAGATGCGCTTGGGCACCTGGCGGGAGCGCGGCCGCCTGTCGGGAAAGGCGCTGGTGCGAGGGAAGCGCGCCAGCAGCTGGGCAAGCGTGGAGGGCTTCCAGGAGGGTGGTGAGGGGGACGGGGGGCGCGGCAGTCAGCGCTTGCCGGGCGCGCTCCCACCACCGTGTGGTGGCGGTGGCTTGTTGCCAGGCCAAGGCGGCATCCTCGTGGAGCTCGCCTGTCGCGGCGAGGAGCAGGGGTACAGCCAGGAGTTGGCATCCGTCCGGACAATGCCACTTGGGGGGCCGCGCTGGCGCCAGGCGGCCGCGCCCCTGGGGCGGGGAGAAGGGGGCGGCGTGGCGCGCTCGGGCTCGGATTCTTGGAAGGGGGTGAAGTGGAGCCCGTGGCAAGTGCTGCTCAAGCTGGCATCGAGCGCTGGGTCCCAGGCATGACGGCACAGAGGACATCGTGGAGGGTGCACTTGCGCGCGGGATCTGGCGAGGCAGGCGAAATGGTAGGCATGCCGGCAGCCGGGCCAATGCACGACCGCCCGGCGCCCCACCCCGGAAAGGAGTAGGGGCTCGAGGCAGGTGCAACATGTGGGCGCGGCATGGGCGCCATCGGTAGGAGCGCTGGGGGGAGGTGCGTCCTCGCCGTCACTGAGGACGACGGGGGCGGGTGAGACATCCGGGAGGGTGGACCCAGCTGCCGTGGTGGCGCTAGGGTGAAACGCTTGAACCAAAACGACTTCGTCACCGTCACCATTGTGTGTATTTTCGGCCCGTGCCTCCTCCCGATCACAGTGCGGCCAAGGCGCCGCCATGAGCAGCGGCCAAGCGGTCTCTCGCAAGCAGCTATGGCGTCAGGCTCGCCCGGTCTGCTGTCTGCTGTATGTTAGTTTTTTTTTTTTGTTTTTGGGTCTGTGGCGAAACCTCGGTTTTCCTTTGTTGTTGTGATTTTTTCCTTTTTTTTTTTTCTCCTTTTCCCAGGGGTACCGGTGGTGAGAGATGTGGGTGGAGTGAAAGGTGCGTCCGGCTGCTCAAAGGGCCTGGGAGTTGCCGCGCTGCCTTGAAAGGATGGCGCGCAGCAGAGGTGGGGGCGGGGAAGGAGGTGGCGGGGGGTGGCGGAGTGCCGGCCGCCGGGGGGTGGCGTGGGGTGCCTGCTGCCTTGAAAAGCGGAGGGCGCAGGCGGAGCCGACCGGGTCAGCGGAACGGGGAAGGCCCCGTCCGGGCAAAAGGGTTGGCGGAGATTGGGATGGGCCCGGGTGCCGTGAAGGCAGTGACCGGTGGGCTGGAAGTCCTGCGAGGAGGAAGGCCCTGGCTTGCGCGGACGGCGCGCCCGGCACGGTGGCTACGGCGCGTGGGCCGACGGCCGGGTGCTTGGGGAAGGCGAGGCGCGGGTGGGGGGCCACGCGCCGCAGGGCGCGCCGGCGGGCGGTGCGCCGGTGGAGGAAGAGGAGGCTCGGGCTCCACCGGGATCTCCTCGAACTCCGCCGCAGCCGAGGGCGAAGAGGGCGAAGGAGAGCTCTCGGGAGGGGGCGCCCGGCGCGGGCAGAGGCGAGCACGGGGGGGCGACCCCTGGGAGGAAGAGCCACTCCCCCGAGAGCGGGAGCGGGAGGGGGAAGGGGGGCGACGGGCAGGGGGTGGAGGCGCCGCCGGGGCGGCTGCCGGGGCCCCGGGGGGGGCAGGTGCCGCCAAGGCGACCTGCCCTCCCAGCCGGAGCCAGGTGGCCACGGACAGGCTCACGAGTGAGCCGTCCGTGGCACCGGCGACCTCGACCCCCTGGAGGGTGAGGATCGCCGGTTCCATGAAGGGGCCGGGGGCGCGCCGGCGCGTTCGAGCCTTGAGCCAAAATGGCTCCCATGAAACTCACCCCAACTGCGCTCCCAAGTGGGATATATGTATATATATATTATATATATATATATATATATACATATATATATAGGTCTTGGCCCAAAACGCCCCCCGCCCATCGATCCGTGGGGTTTTGGCTGCCATAACCTGAGTGGGCACCGGTGTTTGCCCGCGGGCTCTCGCATTTCTTGGACTTCCTGACCAAGACTTCGTTGCCTAGTGAGTTAAGGGTCAGCTCACTCTAAATAAAAAACCCTATGGCGTTGCATGGAGGGTCAGGACTGCTTGAGCATCCGAAAGACAGCGAAGACGACAATGCTGTCAGCATCTGGCGTTTGCCGGCCTCGCGACTCATTATCCAATTGCCAGGTATGAGGCAGGTCCATGTGGCTCAGGGGTTGTTTGGAGCTCCGTCTCCAAAGCCGACTACCCTCTTGGCGTTGCGGCTTCCAACAGTGGAAAAAGACCTTCACTCTGGTATGTTGACTACGATGCTTCCGCACAACGTTTCAGCAGGCCGAGATGAATATGGTCGATTCAGAACCGCGCCACTTAAAGAGTATCCATCTGGACTATGCAGCTCTGTAGCGAAAGCCTTTTGCACAGATTTTTGTAAATCGAATCCAAACGTCAGCATGGATTGGGGCGTCCTTCCATCGGCTTTTTTGAGTCAATGAAGAAAAATGCATGACAGAGCCTTTGGAACCTTCATAGGGAAGGACTAGAATTTATTGCGCATCTGCCGCAGCGAGAACCGCTACATCATGCAGGAGCCAAACACACACACACACATATACATATATATATATAATTATGTATATATATATATATATAATAAAATCCCGTGAAACCCACGTTAAATCATATTGGCTCCGAATAATTCACCATCCCATGAAATCAAAAGGCATTTTCCTAAGTGCCTTGCCTGGTCCCGGACAAAGTTTGCACTGTCGCCGCTCAAGGTTACCTCTCCAGTGCTCTGATCATTCCAAGATTCCAATCCTGGCGACAAATTGACATCGCAACAGCCCGAGGAAAAACACAAAAGATGGAGTGTACTTGGAGGGTTTTATGGTGATTTTATTGGATTTTATGGGGGTATCATGGGGCTGGGGATATATATTATATGTATAATATATACATATCTGTGTGTGTGACCTACATGAGGGTGCAGTTGGGGTTACAAAAGTCTTTTTATATAAGCATATAAACATAGCTATTTTCTTCCTACATCGCGTTGCGAAAGGAGGTCAAAACAGGTCAAAACAGGTCAAGCTGGCCATGTGAATAGGACCAATGATGATAAACCAAAGGAATTAGAATACCTAGGGGATCGACGAGGGGTACCTTACACACAGGGTGTGTTCAAAGATTTTCTTGGGGATTCCATGTATGTACACACACACCCACACACGGTGGGGCCCCATAGTTTGGCTAAGTTGGCTTATAACTTGGTAAGGTTTGGGTTTATGGTGGATATGTAGCTATAAATAGCCATAGCTATATTTACCTAATGGTGCTCACACACCAAGGCGTGAAGACTTTTGAATATTTCAACGGATTTATGGTGATTTCTATGGGGTGTTAATGGGTTATCATGAAAATTTATACAGATACCTTAGATTTCTTGGGGTTTGATTAACGTGGAGCTCATCAATGAAAGCTTGGATCTCGTCAAAACTCAGACTGTGCAAACTATTTGCCGGCAATTCATGTGAATGATATGGACAAATTGAACTACATTGTCTCGGTGGGTTTGAAGGAAACAGGCCAAACATACCCAATTATATTACCCTCTTGTAATTCACCATAGCTATGGAAAATGGATGAACATGACCAATTTATAGATTATTTACCTATTAAATATGGGGTTTTCCATAGCTATATTCATTTACCAAAGGATGTATACATATCCATGTTGGGCCATGGATTCCAAAACAGCTGGGGCAAACAAATGCCATTGATAGATATTGAGAGCCCGGGAGACACATGCATCAAGAAACCCATACCCTCTGGTAATTTAACATAGCTATTGAAGCCATGGCCAGTTATTGTTGATTTCCCTCTCAAACATGGGGATTTTCCAGTTCGCGACGTTAGTTTAGCAGAGGTTAGAATGAACCCCAAAACCACACTCAATCAATGGGAGATCTCCAGGATCCAATTGATGGAGGTACGTAAACGTACCATATGTTTGGCCATATGAATTGTGGGGATATTCCCTGAAATTTAGGCTACAAGGCTTTGAGGCGACAAAATGGGTGTCCTTCTTCCTCCTCCTCTGTGTCGCCAGATAAGGAGATCAACAAAGGCATAGCGATGCTCCACCTCGGCCGGAAAAACATCCTGGGACCATCCTGGGACCTAATCAAGCCGTTACCATGTAGCCACTAATAGTCTAACATTACTAACATTGCATACTTGTAACTCAATCACTTTATCATTGCTATCATTAGTTATCATGTTGTTGCAGGTCATGTGCAAATATGATCAAATATGTGGATATAACTTGATATAACCTTCTGACCCCTATTGGCAAACACGGTGTCTGAATATGCCTGGAATTCCTGAACTTGGCTATGTGGCTATATCGACAGTGCAGTCATGACAGTAAACCTCTTTTTTCTTGGGGGCATATGCGGGAGATGATTTCCAATACGACTATTGATACCCCTAGAGCTAAAAGGTAAATGGGCCATGATTTGCCACTGGGTTCATCTCGTTCCACTCCGTGGATGTTTCTTGGCCCGTTGGCTTCGATGATCCCCGAAAAAAATGAAACACGACACCTATAGCGATTCCCCAGGCTCAGCTGAGAGGCTCCAGGTACCGCAAGGTGTAGACTGGCCGTGGACCACCAAAGGCTAAAGGATCTGTATGAACCCACCTGAGTTCGACAAAACGCAACGTCAGACCTTGGACCTTACCCACCTCGATCCATCGAAACATCGAACAGGGAAAGTGATGGAATTTGGAAGGAAAGTCAGAAAGGATAAGCAGAATCTTAGCCCTCCTGGTGGTTCATCTACCGCTGCAAACTTATTAAAAAAACATCTCTGGGACCAGGAAAACCAAGAGATCACCCAGGTTCAAGCATCTTCAAAACGCCAGGAGCCAGGGTTATGAGCCGGAAACTCATACAACAGAGTTTGTGAAGATAGTTGTTAAGAGATGCTGCCCCCAAGACATTAGCCACTAAGTCACTAAGTGAAAAATGGAGGGAGGTATGAAGGAAATATCATGATGGTAGAATAGCACAGAATAATTTCAAATCTGGGCCTGAAAGTCTTTTGAAACAATGCTTGGCCCTTAATTTTCTGCCTTCATTGAAGATATATAGGAAATTAAATGAATACTAAAGGCTTTTCGACGAAGAACGGGAGAAACAGTGCTGATGGCAAACAATGCGCTCATGCGTCAGTGCAAAACGTACAAAAAATGAAATGCACATCACATATGTAATTACACATATATATATATATACACATACAAATCATACAAATATAGAAGTGAGCTGAGTCCAAAATTGCGCAAACTGATTGGATTTAGCTGTGGCAAGACCTTGCCGATACCCAAATCCTTTTGGCGGTCATGTAGGAATGGAAAGTCACAGATATCCGCCGCCTTGACTAATGGGGTGCGTACCATCTTAGAAGAAGATTGTCACCATGTCACTTTTTTTCAATGGCCATTTCAAGAACCGATTTATTAGAGTACCTACCATATATAAGGTCTATGTAAGGCCTATGTAAGGGAATATCCCCACAAAATATAGCCTTATATGGTACAGTACCTCCATTTTAGGATCCTGAAATTCCCGTTGATTTTGGGGGAACCCGCCTGAACCTGGGGTAGGAACATATTCTTGATCCAGCCTCAAACATGCCAAAAACTCCGAGCTGTTTAAAAAACCTGGCGCTTGGATCTGCGGGCTGAGCGGCTGGTTGCCGGAAACAGCCATTTTGAAATAGCTGACGGACAAACATGTATAAACCTCAGTGGAAAGCCGGCAAACTTGGCGATAAGACTCACTCACTGAGGTCGCCGGAACAATCTGAAACTCCAAACCCAGACAGTTGCCGACTCTGACTTTTGAGTTTCAGCTGATTTTGATAAAACAAAATATCCGTTGGTTTCTCATCACCATCACCATCACCATCATCATCACCATCAGCATCATCATCATCAGCATCAGCATCACCATCACCATCGTCATCATCATCATCATCATCATCACCATCACCATCACCATCATCATCATCATCATCATCATCATCATCATCATCATCATCATCATCATCATCATCATCACCATCATCATCAGCATCGGCATCACCATCACCACCATCATCATCATCATCATCATCATCATCATCTTCATCATCATCACCATCATCATCATCAGCATCGGCATCACCATCACCATCATCATCATCGTCATCATCATCATCACCATCATCATCATCATTGCACAGATTCAAATGTCTGAATTAAACTGTTCAGATAATAGTAGCACAGATGTGTATCGGTTGACAAGGCTATTCCTTCCAGCTCCCCCGGTCGATGTTTTCAACGGCTGGTCGGTGGCTTCAACCCCCCCAAAAATGCGAGCCATTCTGATCAAGATCCAAGAAAAAACTGAACAAGAGTAGATATCCTGTGTAAAAAGAGCCCCATGAGCAGAATTCAACTTTAGAAAAAGAAGTCATACTAGGTGTCTGCAGACACTAACTATGTAGACATCTATAGGCACACACACACACATATATATATACATGTAATTATGGTGTAAGCCTCAAACAATGAAAAGCAAAATCCTACTTAAGTAGCAAACAATACTTGATAATGTTGGTGAAGCAATAAACCATGCCCAGTTTTACCACAAATGGCTGGTATAAACCATCAAATTATGATTGCTAGTTTACTTTTGTTTTACGAACATTATGTCTCTCTTTATATCCCATGATATTCCCTTTTACTATACATACCCTCCGTTTATTTAATGTAGCTATATAAGATCATCGTGTTTAACCATGTTTAACAGGTACATCATTGTAAATCATCTATCAATGGAGCATTTTCCATAGCATTCTATACATAGCCAGAAGCTCTATAATATATATATATATATGTATGCAGATACCTCCCCATTTTTCATATTTCCAATCCATGGGGGTACCCCCAGTTTTCATCCATTTATAGATAGATTTTCCCTTATAAACAATCCAGCGAGCTTGGGGTACCCCCATTTTTCATTTCAGACATGGCCAGGTTGCAAAGAGCATGACCTTGGAATCGTTTGTGTTCACACAGACGGGCAAGTCTGCTGGACCTCTGCCAGATGGGCCAGGCTTTTGTGGATGATGTAAGTCTTTGTTGTGCAACCAATTAGCTACCATTCTGTTCTGGTAGGTGGTTGACCTACCATTGTGGTTAATATATGGTTAATATATGGTTATTATATTGTTAATGATGGTTAATAATTAAGTTCTGGTTGGTGGTTTTTTGCCACCCCCCTGAAAAATGATGGAGTTCGTCAGTTGGGGTTACTATTCCCAATATATGGAAAAATAAAACATGTTCCACACCACCAACCAGCATTTATCTTTAGTACTTGTTAGTTACATGATATCCCCCTAAGCCTGAGTTACTTGATATTCCCCTTAGTCACCGGGCCTTTCTACTTAAATGGAAAATCAAGCCGCTAACCAACTAATAGTTGAGTGGGAGACCCTCAGCAATAGTGGTATTATTGGGAGATGCCCAATTAACAAATATGTGATAATATATGAATATGTGGTACTTACCCCCTGGTAATTTAACATAGCTATTGAAGCTGTGGCCATCTAGTTCGTTGAGTTAGCTATCAGAAATACCCTCCAGGAAATTAACATAGACCCTGCCAGATAGGGGTTGGAAGATTTTCAGGTCTATGCATGTTAATTTACCAGAGGGTAATGGTTTTCCATATAGTTATGTCGCTTTACTAGAGGAAAATGAGCTAGCTATGATCCATAATGATCCCATGAAAAAGCAATGGCCATGCAACCATATGTATGTATACTGTATACATATATATATATCCGGTGTGTGGTTGAGCCATGTTGAGCCACCCCTCTGAAAAATGATGGAGCGAAATTCAGTTGGGATGATGACATTCCCAAATGAATGGAAACATAAAAACTGTTCCAATATATATATATATAAACAGGTATAAGGCCTATGAAAGGGCTAATCCTTCTCGTGCTGAAATCATCTTAAGGGCACATCCCATAACATTGCGACGGCTTCAACCGCCGTTGGAAGAATGGATAAATCCTGCATGGATCATTGTCCCATTGCCACGATTGATTACCCCAAGTTCTCAACCAACCATTCCGCTTCAACCAACGAATCAACATGCATGAAATGTGTCCAATTTTTAGACTTGATTTTTTTTAGGGCCCAGTAAACAACAACCAAACTCTATTCCGTGTAGATTCCCCAACTTGCCGCGCTTCCAATAGTGAACAAATGCCCATTCAGTTCCGGGATTTCCCAGCCAGCCATGTTTGATACTATTTGGTAGATATATCACCAAAAATGACCATTATAGAATCAGCAATGGGCTGTTGTTCATCATATACCCCCATAATATCACCATTCAAAACCACCATTTTTACCGAAGTTACCATTTTTCCCGCTAATTGGAGGGTTTTCGCAAGTGCATCCACCAATTTTCGTGATTTTTCATCCCTTTTTTAATGCAGTTGGCTTCCCAGTCCAGTCTCAACCCGAGGCGCTGTACTCAATGAGCAACGCACTAAGCTCGAAAACCACGGCAGTGGCAGTCATGATGGATGCCACCAGGCAGGACCAATCAACTGCCGGTGCCATCTCCTGTGCGACCGGGAAAAAAGGGCGAGAAACGGCGAAAAAGAAGTGCTGCACTGCGGCTATGTTGGTTGTTTTCTTTTAAACCCATCAACTGGTTCGATTTGCATAGAGATATATATCTATATATAATAATAATGATAATATATATATAATATTATATATATCTCTCTCTCTCTATCTGTCTGTCTGCCTGTCTATCTACCAATTTACCTATCTACCAACCTACTGTACCTATCTGTCTGTCTGCCTGTCTACAATAGACATCCATAAAACATAGAAAAAACATAGAATTCACCAAAACCAACTTAGCTATACTTACAATGTGAGGCCCCCCCAGTGATAAGTTGGTTTATAAGCCCCAGTAACTATAGTTATAAGTACCATAAACCATAGTTATTGGAGTTATAAACCAACTTAGCTATCTTGGGGGCCTCACATTGTAGCTATTGTTTGGGGGCCACGCCTTGATACGCTTTGTACACTTGGCAAACAATGACCTAAGGTCAACACCTGGATGCACATTCTACTGGTCAATGTGGGGTAGGGGAATATGCCAATTTTAAATACCAACTAGGGGAAACAAAGGACAGGAATATAGTTAGTGTTTGAAGAGTATCATATATTTTTGCGAAACATGAATGGCTTACACCCTATCAGCATCCATCAACATCCATCAATATCGACCCTCGGCAGCTGTGTGATCAGATTTCTCCTCTTGCCACAGTGGTGCAATGTCGGTATAGCAAGTCGCCCATCCACACATCACGAAGAGAATCAAGATGGTGATGTCGTTCCATAGTCCTAAAATGCGGTTTGTGTTGTCCATAAAAAGGAGGAATTTACCCCAATCTTGGTAAATTTGGGTGGGAACATCATGAACCAACAAGATCCTTCAGAAACATAGGTTGCACTATGTCACACCCATGTGTCAATCAAAGCCATGTATCATCCCACCTCGTGATGAATCTATGACGGTGATGGCATTCGTCTCTAAAAGTGGCTTATCCGTTATCCCATTCATCTGCTGGGGCCCAGGTATAAGTTGGTTTATAGACCACATGAATACTATAGCTATACACGTATATAAGTATCATAAACCATAGCGAAGAATTTGAAATTAACTATAAGTTATACTATAAGTTGTACCCTCTGCTAATTTAACATAGCTATTGAAAATGGCCATCTATAGTGCATTTACCCATTAAACATTGTGATTTTCCATAGTTTTTTGTATGTTTACCAAAGGGTAAAACATAATAAACCAGTTATAAACCATGGCGTTATTGGACCTATTGGAGTTAAACCTTCACCTGCATGATCCCAAATGGCCCCTGGATTTTCTTCACATTTCTATGAGATGGACCATTTTTTTTAGCCGTTGTTTGTATAGGTCAAAGATGGTCAAATCATACGTGTTGATATGTTAATATATGTTCATATATGTTCATATATGTTCATATATGTTCATATATGTTCATATATGTTCATATATGTTCATATTTGCAAGTGGGCAATGGCATTCAACAACTGAAATAAAGACATACACTCTCCAAATTGATTCAGAGATCTTAATATGGTAATCAGACTATTTGTGCAGACTATTTATGCACCGCAATTGGCATGCTCCCTTGCTAGGCACCCCTTTTCGCAATAAAATGTAAGAACTGAGAAGGGTATAGACCTTTGTGCACCATACAAATAATTATATGCACATGCAAAAAAAGAAGTTACCCTCTGGTAATTTAACATAACTATGGAAAATCACCATTTATAGTGGATTTTCCCATGAAAAATGGTGATTTTCCATAGCTATGTCAAATTACCAGAGGGTACTATATCAAATTCAATTGGTGAGTTTCCACACCATTCACATCAGCCAACTCCAACGGCCTTGCCGCCGCTGACGCTGCGACCGTGTGGCGCGCCAAAGAGAGGGCCAATTTGGCGTTTTCCTCTGACGGCGATTGCTTGTCCTCAGCCATAACTCCACGGATGCCTCGGCTTCGTTTGGAAAGTCGCGCAAGGCGCGCCGTTTCGTTATGTTTCGTGAGGCCCCCGGCCACGATAGCGTTCAGTTGGGGTTCACATAACTCCAATAACTATGGTTTATGGTACGCAAATAACTATAGTTACTGGGGCTTATAAACCAACAAACATCACTGGGGGGGGGCCACATTGTATGTTTCGTTTGGAAAGGCGCAATACTATGCAATACTTGCGCGTCGCACCTTAGGTGTCCATCGTGATTTTGCGTGGCAGGCGCAGCACTTTAGACGTCTCGCGTTGCGTGTTTTTTGCGAATCGCATTGCCGGGGCTGCACCGGTGACAACGTGCAAATTGCGTGGCATGGGACATCGTGAGGCGCGTCCTTTTCTGTGGCAAGGCAGAGGCCGCTGGGGGTGAATCATGTGAAATCCTCCAAAATTTACGGCGGGGACCACTTGGAAGAAAGTAACTGGTGAACAAACAAAACCCTGATGATCGGGTCGTCCCCTATTCGTGATAAATCCATCCCCTTGTCATATTTAAAAAAAAAAAACAATCGCCCAGTCCGGCTGTTGCATGTACACAGCTCTCTGAAAGACAGCATCAGATGTGGACATGATGGACAATTATCACTTATAGGCATCGCTTTTGGGGGGGCCTATTGCTACACCAGACTTTTTACCGGAACCTCATCTGATTTCATCCCCTCTTTTTTTTAAAACCACTACTAACTATGTTGATCCCGGCTGAATTGCATAATATAGTGCTTCACTGAGGTGAAAACAACTTTATCATACGGCTATTTGGGATGATTCCCTAATTCAATTCCCATGACGTGAGGTTATGATCAAATTCATCCAACTATTGAATAAACATCCCCATTCCAATGTCCGAAATCTGTGGTTTCATCCCCTATTAAACTTTTATGAAACCATGGTCTCCAAAAAAAACATCAAATGAGCCATTAAGAGCCACAATTAACCATTCATTAAGCGTTAATGACCGTCAATTAACCCCTAATGCCGAGGGCTTAACCCTTCTGTAAAATCGACCATGGGCGCTCCTCACCAGGCATTTCTTATTGGTCGGATGATCGGAAGGAGCCAGTCTCAGCACGGCCCATCGCGGTGTTTTGAAATAAAACCAGATTAGTTAGCTGGTTGGTGGTTTTAACCCCTCTGAAAAAATATCCGATAAACCACCCCAAAAGTGAAAGCTCAAACCCTTATAACCCCTTCCTCCTAATGTTAAAGTCCCCCAAAAAACCATTGTTTAATAGATTATTCTCACCTGGTTGGTGGTTTTAACCCCTCTGAAAAAAATGAAAACAATGGGAAATATTATCCCATTTATTATGGAAAATAAAATTCATGTTTGAAACCACCAACCAGTTAGCTATGTGTTGCGATCTAAGGTGGGGGGATTCTGAAAACCATAGGTTTCACTACTAAAATGATCTAATTTTGGATGATTTGGAGTACCCCCCCCCCATTTTAGAAAACCTCAACATATCTGTCATAAATAGACAAGGCAATTGTTTTTTTGTAATCAATGTTTTTTCAAAGCAAGATTGAAAACTCAAAATGAAATAGTGAAGTCTTGGTTTGAACAGTGATAGAAGATTGGGATCAAACATGCTATTTCACTTTGGGAGTGAAAATTAAACATAAATCCCGAACAGTGAAGCATCACTATTTCAGTTGGGATTTACTCTTCGATCTTTTTTAATCTTTTTGTTTTTGGACAACGACACTTGGGATCCCATCCCAAATCTTCCAAATCAGTTAAGCTCAGTTGCTGGCACAAGGGAAACATGCCAGGCCACATGAAATGAATCATTGAACTGGAGCCGAAAGGTCCAGGTGCGATTTCCCAATTGAGACGACTGCGCACTCCAAAGACCCCTTGAAGTTTCAAAGTGGGGTCATGGATTCATCGTGGAATTTCATGGAATATCATGGATTTATCATGGGTTTACCATGGATTTATCATGGATTTCTCATGGATTTGATGACTCCTTTTGGGGCAGACAGAATGTAGGTAACCCATAGTAACCCCTCTCTCTCTCTCTCTCTCCATCGTTCCGGCAGCAGCCAGCCTTGACTGCTCCTTTAAACTCTCGATCAGGGCACCTGGACAGAATCTGGTAGAACAGCACCTGTGAGATATGCCAAAGGGAAACCACAAATCTGAAAGTGAGCCACCAAAATGGTTAATCATGTGGTTAAAACTTAAAACCATAATCGACTATTCCCCAGTCATCACCATAAATGGGTGGGATTCCAACCGTTCCCACATGGGTTGATACTATAGACTTAGGCTGAAAGTCAAGGGGTCCCCAAAATCCACGAGAAATGTTCATAGAAATATGGTCCTTCTAGATCCCCCAAGAAATGCCGAAAATCGTTCTGAACGAAAAAATGCGGAAAAAACCAGAGACGAAACAAACCCACAAAACCCCACACTGAAAGCACAGCAATGGTGACCAACCGCGACCTCCAATTGCATCAAAGGGTAGGAGCTAAGCAGCTACCCTCCAGTAAACAAAGAAAAAAATGTCGGAAATTCATGGAAAACCCATAACAAATGATCATAAATGATCTAGATTCATGGTGGATGTTCCATAGTTTACTGGTGCTTCCAACGTTTACCCAATCCCGGGACTCGACATACTCGACTGGCAGGGCCGGAGTTTGCAGCAGCTGTGGAAAACATCGACTTTCCAGATTTGGATCTATCCATCGATTTATCTATCTGGGTAAATTATCATATTTCACTCACTTGAATAGTTGGGCCATTTGGGGATGATTTCCCTTATTAACCATGATTTCCAGTGAGGGAGAACAGTGAGGTCGTTATAATTTACCCAGATCTATGTATTCTGGTTGGTGGTTGAGCCACCCCTCTGCAAAATATGATGGAGTTCGTCAGTTGGGATTATGACAGTCCCAAAACATGGAAAAATAAAAACATGTTCCATACCACCAAGCGGTATACTTATCTATTTGTCATGTTAAATCTATTTATATATTCATTGATTCATATTTAGAGATTGATCATTTGTAATGTTTAATCTTTAAATATGTTTAATCTATTCCCCACCTGCCAGGTGAGGGTTGTTAGATTTTATGTCAGTTGCCTCCTCCTGCCTCGTCCTCCTCCTCCTCCTCCTCTCCTCCTCGTCCTCCTCGTCCTCCTTGTCATCCTTGTCATCCTTGTCGTCCTTGTCGTCCTCGTCGTCCTCGTCGTCCTCGTCGTCCGCGTCCAACTGCGACCCGCGATCCACAGTGTTCTCTGCCGGACCTCAACCACGACCATCCACGCCCAGTGTTCCTTGCCGGACCTCAACCGCGAGTATCCCCGCCCAGTGTTCCCTGCCGGACCTCAACCACGACCATCCACGCCCAGTGTTCCCTGCCGGACCTCAACCGCGAGTATCCCCGCCCAGTGTTCCCTGCCGGACCTCAACCACGACCATCCACGCCCAGTGTTCCCTGCCGGACCTCAACCACGACCATCCACGCCCAGTGTTCCCTGCCGGACCTCAACCACGACCATCCACGCCCAGTGTTCCCTGCCGGACCTCAACCACGAGTATCCCCGCCCAGTGTTCCCTGCCGGACCTCAACCGCGAGTATCCACGCCAAGTGTTCCCTGCCGGACCTCATGAGATATGCCAGATAGAATGCCAGAAGATATGCCAGATGGAATGTCAGATAGAATGACACAAGATATGCCAGATAGAATCCCAGAAGATTTGCCAGATAATATGCCAGAAGATATGCCAGATAGAATGCCAGAAGATATGCCAGAAGATATGCCAGATAGAATCCCAGAAGATTTGCCAGATAACATGCCAGAAGATATGCCAGATAGAATGCCAGAAGATATGCCAGATAGAATGCCAGAAGATATGTCAGAATATATGCCAGAAGATATGCCAGATAGAATGCCAGAAGATATGCCAGATAGAATGCCAGAAGATTTGCC
Organism: Cladocopium goreaui; assembly: GCA_947184155.2. Taxonomy (NCBI): domain Eukaryota; class Dinophyceae; order Suessiales; family Symbiodiniaceae; genus Cladocopium; species Cladocopium goreaui. Next base: position 360,556 of record CAMXCT020006501.1, read on the forward strand.
AGATAGAATGCCAGAAGATATGTCAGATAGAATGCCAGAAGATATGCCAGTAAGAAAATGTAAAAATGTCACGGTGGGGATCACACGAAGTAAAGTAATTTATATTTATTTGTGTTTATCTATTCATACCACCAAGGGGTATCATCTGTTTATCCATTGAGCTATTTATCTTTGTGATAAGTGCCATCATCTGGTGAGAGATTGACATGGGTCAATTCTTCACCAGTCACTTTGTCAAAGGGACATCTGGCCCATCTGGCTGTTCGAAACCCAGAAGGTCCCTGTGACAAAGGCTGGTTCAATAGACAATCCCCTTAAATTTGGATAGCGTAACATCCAAACTAATCATCCATCAACCATCATGTTATCAGTTGTAATCAATTGTATCGCTTATATCGCCATATTTTGATGATTGAAACCACCATTAAATGACTGCTTGGTGGCTCATCCCACTTAGTAAGTGGGTTATAACCCCAGTTATAAATGGGATAAGTAGGGTTAATCCACTTATAACTGGGGTTATAACCCACTTACTAAGTGGGATGAGCCACCAAGTACTGTTATTATGAATCAGCAGGGATTTTCTGCTTCGCCACTGCTCAGTCCCTCCCACGTCACACAACGACCCAACGACACAGAAGGTCGACCTTCGGTGTCACGCTTGGAAGAAGCTTCGGACAGCAGGCTTACCTCAAGAAAATCTTCATGCCTTTGGGTCATCACACAATCATAAATAATCATACACATAATCATGAATAATCAGAAACAATCATGAAGAATCATGTATATAAAAAACATAAATAAACATAAATAATCATAAGCAATCAACAATAATCAAAAAATAATCAAAAATAATCATCAATAATAACAAAAAATAATAACAAAAAAACATAAATACACATCATTTGCGAAACCCAATAAACATGTGTGGATGGTTTTTGTGGCACCCAAAAACATATGAAAAAAAACTCAGGGATGGTCCGGGGTGGCTGCTGAGGAGCTGTGTCAAACGTAGCAATTGGAGAATCCCCATAAAAAATTGCCATTTCAGGAACCTAAATTGGAGGTACCTACCATGTATTTTTGGCCATATTTTGCTGGGATCCTTGAAATTTAGGCCTTCAACTAGGCCTTATATATGGGAAGTACCTCCAATAAATCGGTTCCTGAAATGGCCATTGAATGGAAGTTTTTAGCTCGGAAAATCAACTATAAACAACAAGGTGGTGCCCCCCAAACGTTATACTGGTTGGTGGTTAAGCCACCCCTGTGAAAAATATGAGTTCGTCCCTTGGGATGATTATCCCAACATATGGAAAAATAAAAAATATTCCAAACCACCAACGAGATCCAACGAGTATAAATTGGTTTGCAAACCCCGTTCACTATAGATTATACCGCCTATAAACCATAGTTATTGGAGCTATCTTCACCAACTTAGCTATCTAAGGGGCACCACCTTGAAGGTATTTCTATGCTATATTTGATTATCAAAGGATATGTGCTAGGGTCAAGTTACAAGGAGTGAATGGTTTCTGGCCATCCATGCCATCATGGGAGTCCTATAGTGGGTACTTGAATATCGATTAATTCATGGGTTTGACGTTCATTTTGCAATATGATCGTAAGCAATCCAACTTTTGACCACACATAGAGTAACCAAGTAACCGCCAAAAAAAAAACACTGAATCTTGACTATCTAAATTAACGGATATAGTCATATGGATATAGTAACCGCCACTCCCAAATAGATATAGCCATCCAGGTATAGGATTAACCATTGTTTTTTTCTGGGAATGGATGGGAATGGCTATATCTGGATGGTGGTTTCAAGCCGGAAAAAAAACATGCGCCTCTGAGGATCAACTAAAACTAGACCAAAAGCACTTTGAATATTGAAATGGCTATTCCGATGCCGAGCATGGGAAAAAAACTACGATTTAAGGCTTCAAAACATGTTCGTTTTTGAAGGATGGGGATACAACTTGGCACCTTCTTGATACATTCTTGTGCAGTCAAATCATCCTTGTTGGTGGCTGAGACAGGCCCCAGCTTCAAATATCTTCAAATCCTGAGGTAAACAAAACCAACCCAAATCTTATTGGCTTCCGAGATACTTAACATTACTTAACTATCTTAACTGGAAGGCACGGTTTATATTCAATGTGAACCCCACATGAGCTAAGAATATCGCCTGAAATTTGCAATGAACCACCTGAAAAGCTGACATCCAAGCCCTGGTGCCACTTCTCATGGTTTATCCCATTGATCTGGGTGAACTAGCTATAGTCACAACTGGTCACAACATGTCAGCAGTTACCTGGTTACCTGTCTTCATGGGCTCCCGATGGTCACAATTGCCCCAATTTTAGACAGGTGGGTTATCCCTACCATGGTGACTATGGTTTGCCACTCGTGGGATGATCCTTCAAGTACCCCCCCTATTATTGGGTGCTCCAATTTAGGGCCCCTTAAGATTCCACCAGTGGGGCCAGCATGGGGTTCATCGCATGTTGGGAGATATGCCATGATATGCCTATGTTCAATGAGTAAATCCCATTGAATCCATGACTAACGCCAAGTTTACGTAAATCCCTACTATAAACGCGTCAAGCTGGGACTACAGGAACACATGTAGTTTCTATTATTTTCTATTCATATTAGGTATGCCGTATGCCCTGAAAAATATTAAAAAAAATCCCAACCATGGGTGAAAAATGTCAATAAAACCCACTCTGAGGCACATTGAAGACCTGCCCATACTCTTCTCGGAGGAGTTCCTGGCAAATCCTTCCTGATATATATATATATAAATATATATATATATATCATTTAAAGTATATATTAATATAATGTTTTTAAGCGTATAACAAACAAATAGAGACGATAGAATCAGCATAATTATCAATTTATCGTTTTTTAGGTATGCACAGTGCACATACGACAAAAAACAACATATACAGCAATACACAACATATACATATAATTATCATATGTAAACTGTCATGTCCAGCAACCACTTCACTTCTGCAGTCCTGATGTTTTCGAAAGCTCAAAGCTTGCAGCTGCGAACCACGCGTTGCCAGCACAGGACTCGTGGAGGATTTCTGTTCCCAAAACACTGGAGCGCTACCTCTGACCTGCGTGATATGGCGGCGATGTGGGGGGAGAATCTGGGATATGCGATCCAGGAAGCCTCAAAAAATCACATAGGTTCCTAAGTAAAAATAAGCTAAAATGGTCCATTGTGAAAAACCCAGAAAATCATGGACCAACAGCAATAATCCAGGAAATCTTGAGAGAAAAACTCTGTGGCCATGGAATGCCATGGATGAAAACCATGGATTTCCACGTGTTGCACCCGCCTTTTCCGTGCCCTGATTTCCATTGATTTCCATCAGTGACGTGACTCGTCACACCATTCCAAGGGCAGCTCTTTAGACGACCTGTAGCCTATCTGAACATGACTGATTTACCCTCTGGTAAACAAACAGGTTGCCATTGAAAATTGCCATAGAAATAGTTGATTTACCCATTAAACATTGTGATTTTCCATAGTTACGTTAGTTTACCAAGGGGTTCATCATATTTTCCCAATTTTTTCCCACCAGAAAAACCTGAAAAAAAAACATCATTTTCCCATCATTTGTCCCAGATTTTTGGAACACCGAAAAAAAAAACATGTTTTCCGCCTGTGCCAGTGAGATCCAATGATCTCCGGGTAGCTTTGCTAACATCTCCGTTTCAACCCAGTTGGCCGCCTGGATGGCATCAATGGCCATTTTAGGATCCGATTTATTGGAGGTACCTACCATCTATTTTTTGGCCTATTTTTCAGGCCTAAATTTAATGGGAATATCCCCGCAAAATATGGCCAAACATATGGTACTAACGTACCTCCAATTTAGGATCCTGGAATTCCCATTGATGGCATGAGGCCACTGGACGTGAGGATAGCGATATAATGGGATTATGATGAAATATATTGAAATATACCCTCTGGTAAACTAACAGTTTGCCATGAAACATTTCTATGTTTGAAAACTGGTCGTGATGATCTGATGGGGATGTACTTCGAAATATGCTAAAACATTTAATGTGGTTAAAACATGTTAAAACAATGTCATAAACATTGTTTTAACCACCCCATTTTTGATGGTTGGAATCCCACCCATTTATGGTGATGACTTGGGGATGGTTTATTATTGTTTTACCCACATGTCTGGGAATTTGCGGGCAAAAATTAGATTCTATATGGATATTCTATACCCTCTGGTAAACTAACGTAGCCAACATAGCTATGGAACATGGCTCATTTATAGATGATTTACCCATTCCCATGGTAATTTTACAACATTATATAACGTAGCTATTGAAAACCACCATCTTTTAATAGGTAAATCAACCATAAATCACCATTTTCAATAGCAAACTGTTAGTTTACAAGAGCGTAAACCTTTACTATTGAAGACTAACATAGCTATTTTTCACATCCACATTTATGGTGGATTTGCCTATCAAACATAGAAATGTTCCATGGCAAACTGTTAGTTTACCAGAGGGTATATCTCATCATTTCCCACCATAATCCCATTATACCCCTATCCTATAGAGTCCCCTTCAAAACCCATTAAGCCTCATAAATCCCGTGAACAAATCACCATTTTCCATAGCTAACTGTTAGTTTACCAGAGGGTAATCTCTATACTCTGAGGTTCATCGCTGGCCGGGTGACCTCTCCATCATCATCCAGACCGCGAGCGTTGTAGCGGGTTCCCGCATGACGGCAGCTCCTGGAGATCCAGCCAGGTTTTATGGCAATTTTTACGTCCAAAAAAAAGGAAATTGGTAAAGCCATAGTGATAAACCCATAGTAATATGGCGTTACATAATCAATATAGAAGTTGGATGAAGTTGGTAAAATCTATTTCTAGAATAGTGATTCATATTGATGAGAGATGTACTTCTCTCGGATCTTTTTTAGGGCTTACGATCCGTCAAAAAGATCGCAATCCGACCTGGCCGCCTGGCCCATTTTTTAAAGCCTGGACAGGGCTGGATTACTTTGGGTCATGTCAAAACGCAGGAGCTAGGCAGCTAGACGGCTACGGGATGGTCTTTTCCTTTATCCCAAAGCTCGACTCAAGCTCGATGTCGCTTGGTTTCATAAAAGTAGGAAACCATAGCTGGTTGGTGGTTAAAAAACCATCTTGCAAAATGATGGAGTTCGTCAATTGGAAGGATGACATCCCATATATGATCTGGAAAATAAAATTCATGTTTGAAACCACCAACCAGATAGTGTACAGCGTTACACTCCCCAAAACGCCAGGTTTCACTTTCTTACGCCCCACGTTTTGTCAAAACATCCGGAAACGAACTGGGATACATCAGGACTTGAGGCCAGATGTTGGAATTGTAACCCGAATGACTTGTAACCACAAAAACAAGCCAGCGAACTTCTTGCCAGCAATGTTATTGATCCACTGGGCTCGCCACTGGGCTCGCCCGTCCTGCGCGCCAGCAGCACCAGGAGCATGGAATTGTTTCGGCCAGGTAAGGTTTGGCATTGCAGAAAGCCTGGCCACTGGGCGGCCATAAGCTTTCGAAGCGTTGGCCAGAAATTGGGGAATTCTTTGAATGGAAAGCTAGTCAATGGGAATTTCAGGATCCGATTTATTGGAGGTACCTACCATATATAAGGCCTATTTTTCAGGCCTAAATTTCATGGAATATAGCCACAAAATATGGCCAAACATATGGTACTAAATCCTGGAATGACCATTGAACTAAGGAAGTAAACAAATAAATCAACCAGCTATGGGAATACTGAGGTCCAGGCCTTGCATGACCTGAGGGCGCCGCAGCAACTTCGCACCAGGTGGACATGCTGAAAATCCACAAGGCGAGGTCCCCACACGATAGCTAATTTGTTTTTTTTCAAAAACAACTAGCTTAACTATGATTAAGTATGATTGTTGGTAGACACATCCGTTTAGTTCTTGGTCTATAAACCCACTTAAGTAACTGAGGGGCCTCACCTAATTTTTTGGGGCATTTCTTGATAACTTCATCCGCACCAGCAACACACAGCCAGGGATCTGGAGTGAACCAGCGTTCGGAGATACTCTGGTTGAGCAGCGGTCTGCACAAAAAACTGTTCCAGAGAAATCGCGGCTCCGCCGTTGACCTAGGACGATATCGGGCTGAAGCTGGGGCAGATGTTCAACCGGAAATCAACCATGATACGGATGACATTGATGCTTATATACTCATGCTATGAATGAATCGTGGCAGGTGTTCTTCACTTTCTCCAACTTGATCTCATGAAAAAAAAAGTCTAGAGACTCAGGTTGAGCCACACAAAATATATCGCTTTAATTATGGCTTAATTAAGTTAATTTAATGGCTTAATTAAAAATAACCTTATATAGTTATCCTCTGGTTATTTAACATAGCCATGCAAAATCACAATTCTTAATAGGTAAACCATCTATAAATGGACCATTTTCCATGGCTATGTTAAATAACCAGAGGGTAAATGATTTAAGATGGTCCAATCACCATCAGCTTTGTCTTGCAACGTCGAGCATCATGCTGGGAACGCTTGTCAAAGCGTCACGGCGTTGAAGGCGCTTGGTGACATCGAAGTCGTGCGAGAAGTAGAAATTGTCCTCCAAGAGGAGCAGGACCTGACGATGTTGGGCCGGGCCCATGGGAAAGCCAAGAAAAATTAGACATTTCAGGACCCTAAAATGGTACCTATAAAATATAATTGTACTATATAAAATTGGATTATATATATATAGAACATATATAAGGCCCGCAAATTCCCATAGATGTACGAATCAATGGGAATTTCAGGACCCTAAAATGGAGCTATTGTACTATATAAGGCCAATAATATATGGTAGGTAGCTCCAATAAATCGGTTCCTGAAATGGCCCTTGAACATGACCACTGAAGAATAAACTCAGGGGTATACACGCTAAATCAAAGGGATGGCGTTGCCGCCCTCGCCCAGTGATATCATGTTCTATCCTCTGTCTGCTTGGTTTCTCAGGTGTCCGATAATTTCAAATGGTTTCATTAAAGGTCGGATATTGATCAAATGTGTTTTTTCTGCAATTCGATTGGAAATGCGACAGCATGAGTAGAAGCGATAGAGTACCGCAGTTGAAAACCATGGAAAATCATAGATGATTAATCCCAAAAATTGACCATCAAACAGTTGGTTCTTCAAAGTGACCTTTTCAATCACCGATTCGAGATCACAAAATACCACAAGAAGGATCACTGAACCAACTCAAAAGGGCACATTGAGGAACCCTGTTTCAAATAGTTAGACACCATCAATTCTGAACCATGCCCGCAGTACGTTTGGTTCTATGCACACAGCACCCCCTGCAATCGTTCACTTAAGACCTTATATGCTCTGGTAATTTAACATAGCTATTTATGGAACATCACAATCTTGAATAAGTAAATGCAATTTATATTATATCACCTATAAATGTGCCGTGTTCATCCATTTTCGATTGCATTTTTTCGGAGGGTACCCCCCCTCTTCGCATGGCAAAGCACTCCATTGAGAGCCTCTGCTGCTTCACCTCAATAGTTGGTCGAAGATGGTGGAAAAAGTTTAAATGGAACATATTACTCCCATACCCCCATCAGAAACCCCAATAGTATGGGAAAATTTATGGGAACAGGGGTCCCATCATTGGTCTCATTGGGTCTAAGAAAATTCATTGGGATCCATTCTCTCCATGGACTTTGCATCACATGGAATTCACATGGATACGATCGACAACCTTTGGCTAATCCGCATGAAATTGATGATTTTTTGCTGGTTTTGGTTATTTTCTATTTATGGAAAAAACAAACAAACTGGAACATCACAAAAAACAATAAATGGAAAAGGATCCTTTTTTCGAGAAATTTTGTCCAAAACCTTGGGTATTTTTGCAAACGATCATTTTTTCTACAAGTAGAAAATGACCAAGGTTTAGTTTCGACCCATCCAGTTGGTTAGCGCACCTTTGAGCGCCCAGTGACCATTGATTTCCCACAAGGGGATGGCCCTGGCCTTCTGTACCCTATGCACCTTCATTCGGTCCACTTCCTTGGGAATGGGCGTGGGGCAGTGCCCCCAGGGTGAAAATGGTGAGATCCTGAGACAGAAATGATGAAGTGAACCCCCAACTGACCTGGTTGGTGGTTTCAACCCCTCTGAAAAATATTAGTCAGTTTGGATTAGTCTTCCCAAAATATGGAAAAATAAAACATGTTCCAAACCACCAACCCATGACATTCTACCTGACATTCTATCCATATTCTACACATATGTACTGATTCATACTTCACTACAAATAGACCTGGGGTAGCAATGCCCCGTTTTCTGGTCCGGCGAGCCCCAAAAGACATATTAGTTCAGAGGGCCATAGGGTGGTGACTTACGTCTCTGCAAGCCTGCAGGCCTGACCCAGGCCCACATGGGGAATATTTACTAGGGGAAGGGATGCAAAACAAACGTCAAAAATAACAACAACAGCAGCATCAGCAACAACAGCAACATCAGCAACAACAGCAACAACAGCAACAACAGCAACGACAACGACAACGACAACCACAACAACAACAACAACAACAACCACAACAACAACAACAACAACAGCAACATCAGCAACATCAGCAACAACGCAACATCAGCAACAACAGCAACATCAGCAACAACAGCAACATCGGCAACAACAGCAACAACAACAACAACAGCAACAACAGCAACAACAGCAACCAGCAACGACTGCAACGACAGCAACGACAACAACAACAACACCAGCAACAACAACAACAACAACAACCACAACCACAACCACAACCCATTATAATATATATATAGTATAAACTTATATCATCACTGTTCAAAGCTTCCCAAAGTGATAAGATAATGCCTTTTGACATCTTTTGACATGCCAAACGCTGGGAAATGACCTCATATCCAAACATGTCATGAGGTCATGAGGACCAGCGCCAAGAGTCAATGGGAACAGCTTCAGTGACCACGAGTAAGAAGTAGTCCTGTTGAAACAGAGATGAAACACATTATAACTGAGGGGTATCACCTGGAATCACCTTCACAACAAAAATCAAATCGCAGGAAGTTTGACAGTTTGGTTTCGTAGCCACAAAAAATGATGACCAACAGCAAACACTTTGGCATCCTGGTGTCATCCTTTTTTGCGCCAAAGAAACTCCACATCAACACACCCTCCAGGAGTTTGGGGCGCTGTTGGGGTGATCTTAACGAGTAATGAAACCATTGGGGATTGTGATTTTAAACTCCATAGCTGGTTGGTGGTTGAGCCACCCCTCTGAAAAATATGAGTTCGTCAGTTGGGATGATGACATTCCCAACTGAATGGAAAAAGAAAAAATCTTCCAAACCACCAACCAGCTAGTCACAACTTGGGATATGGGGGCCTCTATATATAACCTATATCTATGGTGAAATATAACCACGCAAAGTTGTGCAACTGCACCTCCAAGTTGAGGATTCTTGTAGCTCTTCCCACTTCCAAATGTATTTCGGTTCACCCCAAGCACAGCACCTGGTTGATGGTGATCATACCCAGAACTGCCAAGCAGTTTTCTGGTGCTGCAGTGGCTGACCTCAGGATCTATCTGAAGGTTTCCCCATAAGTTTTGGAAATGGCAGATGCCAAGTTCAACTTCTATCCTTGCAAAGTGTAAGGTTTCAAGAGGAGCCACAGAGAAGCAGATCTAGCGGTGTTTTTTGATGTATGAAGGCCCAAGCGAAATGGGCACATTTTAGGGATTTTTGTGATGAGAGGGAAGCAACTCTGAAACAGAACTGTTTCCAGAACTGCAAAAAAAGACAAACAAAAGGCGATGGGTGACTTTCCCTGCCATCTCCATCTGGCGGAGAAAAACACCAGGCTGCCAGGTAGCAATTCCACCAGCTTCTGCCGGAAATTGGCCGTGCTGTCCTGCACAGTTTCACAGGAGTTTTGTAGATGGACTTGATGGGAACTATCCTTTTGAGCTGGAAGATGTTTCTACGTGCATTTTGGGGTTCAACAATAATATGTTGGATAATATTTGGATAATAATATTGGTGGATAATATCGGATATTTTGATGTTCAACAGTAGTGATGGATCATATTTGGATGTTCCATGGCAAAAAGTTCTCCGGGATCCGTTGACTCTCCAGAAGCCGCACCAAGCCGCACAATGGCTGTGTCCTTGCCCTCCCGGGCAGCGCCAGTTTTGGCGATGGCCAGGAACCTGCAAAGTTTATATCTGCGGTTTGTGGGTTTTAACCCGTCCCAAACCCATCATCCCTTGTATATGGTTGAACACCCGTAACTGGTTGGTGGTTTCAATCCCTCTGAAAAATATGAAAGTCAGTTGGGATGATGAAATTCCCAATATATGGAAAAAGAAAAAATGTTCCAACCCACCAACCAGATAAGTATGTGTATCAGTGTATCCCTCCATTTGGTGTGTATTTGTCACTCAAATTAAATCTGCTACCATCTCCTGAAATGATAGACGCTCCAAACATCCTCCAGTGCCCCGATCAACACAGCCATTGCTCTCCAAGGGAACTGTACTTCATCACCAGTCGGCTTTGCATCCTGAACAACCATTGGTAGGTCATGTGATGTCATGTGGCTCAAGGCCAGCTGAAGTTGCAGGGGTTGGCGGATTAAGTTCCTGGACCCTGGCCTGATAGGAGCAAATCCTGACACCCCAAACACTCAGTCGAAATCATCGGAAGTTCAGCAGTCCAAACACTCAGCACTTTTTCCCACCAACTGCAAGGATCAAGGCGTAACCAACATCTTACAACTTCAAATGAGCATATGGAGCTTTCCAATCCATGGGGGTACCCCCGGTTCTCATCCATCTTGGCTTGGGATTTTCCATGAAAAGTCCCTAGGGATCATCCTAACGATGGTGAACACCGAGCACCACCGAGCTTGGGTAACGTGTAACGTGTATCCAAGGCCTATTGTTGTAAGCCCTATTATTGATATGATTGGGGTGAGATTGGGGCGGGCTTGGTTGATTCCCCATTTTGAAAATCAAATTGAAACCACCAACCCGCAAAGTTTCGCTCACCTTTTGGCTTCCTGCAAGCCATTATATACCCTCTGGTAAACTAACATAACTATGGAAAATCTCAATCTTTAATAGGTAAATCAACTATAAATGTGACATTTTCAATAGCTTTGTTTGTTTACCAGAGGGTATCTTAACACCTCAGCCAAGCATCCCTGATGATGAGCAAGGTGCGGCTAGAGTGGATCAGCCAGCGGCCCATGGCGCAATGGCTGGATTTGTAGATTGCTTCTGTGGAACTCACATGGTCGCCATGTTCAATTTGCAAGTGATGAATGGATTGTGGCCATCCATGCCACAATTTGAATCCTCACTATCCATTTGGGAATGGTTGGAATCCTATCCATTTATGGTGATGACTGGGGGATGGTTTAAGACATTCTTTTAACCACATTATACATAATAAGTATACCCATGAATTGATGGCCATCCACCAGTATGCCTTATTGAATATACAATCCATCGCCCATAGCACACGTGGTTATGCGTAACAGCCAACAGCCAATTTCCGCTTGAAGTGGTTTCTGGGGCTTGGTTCTGACGGTGAAGAAACCGGTTGCTTTCCATCACTGCAATATTTTTGTTGTACCATCTGATTATTACCATATAAATGGAGGTTTCAAGCTGGGAAAATCATCTATATATAAATGGGCCATGGCTTCCATGGCTATGTTAAATAGCAAGAGGGTAAACCCAGCGAACCATCCCGTGAACCAGCCATGTGTCATTTTTCATCCCAGTCATAGCACTAGTAGAAATCTTGGGACATTCCCAGGAGACGCCGTCTGAGATACAAACAGCAAGGACTGCGCAGTGCAGGACATCTGTGTGAAATGTTGCCCTCTGGTAAACGTTTACATAACTATGGAAAATTGCAATTTTTAATGGGAAAACTCCCTATAAACGGCCATTTTCAATAGCTATGTTAAATTACCAGCGGGTATATGGTGTCCAGCGAATCACCAAACCTGCTCACCATTCGCGAGTCACCATTCACATGCGGTGAACCACCAAACATGTGAAATCATGTAAATTTAACCGATTCTTCCATGGCATCTTTTCCACGGATCGATCCGTGAAAATTGCAACCAGGTCAACCTGAAATCGCTTTGCCAAACCCACCCTGGTTGGTGGTTTCAACCCAGCTGAAACATATTAGTCAGTTGGGATGATTATTCCGAATGATTATTCCCAATATGGGACAATAAAACATGTTCCAAACCACCAACCAACACCAATATGAAACAGGAAAACTCAGGCGAAAAAGTGTTTGACCTGCAGAAATCCACCGAAAATCCACAGGTCCTTGGTGCCATACTTCTTGTGTGTGGCCGCTCCCCAGCCTTCCCTCGGCAAATTGGGACATGTAAAGGGACACCCTGTGGCAGGCTTTAGGGACTGACCAACAGGGTTTAGGGGATGATTCCCCGAATCTTAACGGTCATTCCTCTACCATCATTAAAATTCATTAACCATCATTCACAGAAAAGTCATTCACCCAAATCAGAAAGTTCCCACTGATATTCCATTTAAATTCCATTTATACCCCATTAAATCCCACTAATAATTCACTACCCACAATTCAAATACGCCCATTCGCGGATGGTCTCCCCCAATCCTCACGATCATTCATCAACCACGGTTATCTTTAACGCCCAAGGAGTAGCATACCCATAAAATGGTGGCTATCCATCAACATTATGAACATTTGGTTCATGATTAATTCATGGTTAAATCCCTAGGCAATTCATCCATATACATCTGCCACGTTCCCACAATAGTTTAATCATCATCATAGATCCGTCAAAAACCACCATGTTTAAGTCAGTTAAGTTAAGGCACCATTTTTAGCAGCTAAATCATCGAATTTAAACGGGCAATTGTCCGTTATGTTTTTCCAATTTCCAGGGTGAAGCAACCCAGATGTTTCTTGGTTTCTATATAAACCGAATGGATCATTTATAAACAGGTCAATTTGCATAATCATCATCATATGTCATATCTCCACTATGTTAGTTGGCTAAGTCACCATTTAGTATAGGGTAAACGAACCATTTTCTTCCATTCTCTTCCGTTTTTCCTCCATTTTTCCATTCCTCCCTGATTTTCCCATGGATTTTCATGGGTTTTCCATTGTTTTCCCTCATTTTCCCTAGGTTTTCCATGGTTTTCCTCCACCTTTCCCTAGGAAAATCCCCCCCGGGACGCCCCCGGACCGGTCCAAGGCGCCGCTCCGCCGTGACGCGCGCGGCTTCCAGCAGGGCCATCGCCTCGTTGGGCCGCAAGAGGTCCTCAAACTCCACCACCTGGGCGAAGTTTGGGGGTCACAATAAGTGACATTACTTGACTAGTGATAATGGGATATATTAATAATATTGGTGGTATGATATAGTGATTGTCACCATGCTATTAATGGATTAATCCGGTATAATAGTGATAATTGAGTATCTTCACTAGTGACATAATTATATATTAATGATGGGGTTCTTAGTTATTATCATAACTGGTAATCATATCCTATGGTTATAGTCAAGTAGTGACAGTAATTAGAAAATAACTAAGATATTAACCAATTCTATGGTTATTAGATCTTATTAGTTATATTTAACTTAGTTATAATATTCTATGGTCACAACAATTACTGAATTTGGGGATCACAAGTAGTGACATACCCGGCCTGGTAAACCTACAAAAAACCATGGAAAATTACCATGCTATTAATGGATTAATCGAGTAGAATAGTGATAATTGAGTATGATATAGTGATAATAAGTAGATTAAGTAGATATAAGTATCTATAAGTTATCCCGATTAATACACTGATAATACACTGATAATACATGTAATATACTGATAATGGGATATATTAATAATAGTTGTGGTATATATCATTAATAACCAGTATTGCGGGCTTATCCCATCATTGAAATTTAATATTGGTATATATTGATACCACTGATATTAATAATTTCATTAATGATGGGATATCAATAACTATATAACATTAAGTGACCATAATATGTAGTTTGGAAGTAAGTGATATGAAAAAAAAACACATAGTTCACCATGAACTATTCATGATGGGATAAGTCCATATGTAGGTGATCATCAACTGCCAGAAGAATAAGGTTACGGATATCTCTCTCCATCGCCATTGCCAGGAGTCTAGCCAAATATACTGACAACAAGTTATTATATTTTTAAACATATTAACATCATTGATATTAGTTATGGGATAACCCCATTGATATGGAATCACCATAGTTCACCATGGAATATATAGATGACAGGATAAGCCCAACTACAAGGAGGTGAACTCACATTATTAGGGAACTGCCCTCAGAGGAATAAGGTTAGGGATATATATCATGATATATCCATATACTGACAATAAGATAATATATTTTATAGAATATTATGTTAATTAGGCTCCTCATATTCTTAGGGAAACCATCGAGGCATCAAGAGGAATCATCTCACTTAAGCCCAGGGACGTCCAAACCAGTTTTCATAAGTTTTCCACAAATGGGAGTACCCCAAGCTCGCTGGATGGTTTATTTCATGGAAAATCCCAAAACCACATGGATGATTTAAGGGTATCCCCATGGATTGGAAACTTCGCAACGTTGATATTCTTATGATATTTAGGAAGGTGTTCATTTATTTGGAGGTGTTCAAACTCATGTCAATATCAATAATCCAAACTAATGATTAATCAAGCTGATGTCTGGGGGGTCAATTCTTAATATCAATCAGTGATTCATGATAATTATCCAAATGTTATATGGTTAGTAGTAAATGCTATGGTGATAAGCGGATTAGACTCTAGACGCCCAAATTCTGCACCCGGTTTCATGTAGGTCGTAGCGGCACACATCACGTGACTCACCAAGTTGCTGTGTCCAAAATGAGGTCACAGTTGCAGCTATTCAGAGTCAGCCTTGGAAGCGGTTTCCCATCCCTGGACAGTACAGCCACTGTACAACCGTGCATCTTTCACTATGAAGCATTGAGATATAAAGAGATTTCATGAAATCTCTACACGCGTCATAGCTGGGTGGGTGTCCGAATGCCTCGCAAGATTGTTTTTTCATGTTTTTTCTTCGCTTCTCAGTTGGAGGTTTCCTAAAATGGAGGTACCCCCAAATGATCCAAGTCATCAGACCATTTAGTATTGAAACCATTTGAAACCCATGGCGACTTGCGGATCCCCCACTTTACGACACCCTCATATCTCCATTTCTTTGTTTGACACCTCGGTGTGTGTGTGTTTGTGCAAGAACCACCTTCCAAACCTTCCACGGCCTCGAATTGAGGGCCCAGAGCATCAAATGAATAAGTACCTGACGCGCGAGCAACTGGTTGCCACAGGCTGGTGCAAAAAACATCAAAAAACCGCCTTTCATGAATAATGATGAGAACATCCTTTACAACACCCACCCACCCGCGTAAATCATACTGTAATTGTTTTCGCCTTCCCAGCGGTTCACACTAGCCGGATGGTGGAATTTCTGCTTTGATGTTCCAGCAAAACTAGCAACACCGGTTGATAAGCAAATAATATTGGCTATCAATAACTTAGCTTGTCATGGATATTGGCGTTCCCTAAGCCAACTAATATTATGGTTACTAGTGGATAATATCGCCGCCTTTTTTCTAACCAGTCCAGCAGCTCCAGCCATGCATTCACATCACGCGCCTGGAAGAAAGGAGGCACACCTTTTCAGTGCTGTTCTAGCCCCTTGCATTTTTGAATAGATGCTGGCTCTATTAGAAGAGAAGCTTCCTTGATACTTCCTAAGATTGATTGTGAAGGTCCTTGTTAACTTTGGCTCAGCCAAAACTATGGGGCTACAGCACTGCCAGCACTGCGGTTTCATTGCAGATTTCATTACACGAGCACAGCTATGGACACAATTCCTCAATGAAGGCTTCAGAGAGCCTAGAGAGCCTGCAAAACGCAGTAGAAGGCGGCGGTCAAAGCACGTTTCCTTTGCGGGGGGCACCGTGTTGGGGGGCACCGTGTTTCGCAGGTGCCGAAGGCAAAACTTCAACATTAGGACCAGAAGGAAAATGCAGAGAGCAAGCGCCACCATCCGTAGGAGTCTCCGCATTGGGGCTCTTGTGGCAAAGGAGAAGCATCCTTCATCTTTTTCAGGAAGAGCAGCCGCAGCAGTAGCAGCATCTGAAGAGTAGTCCGAAGGATCCTGGGAAGAGGCTGAAGAGTCATTGACAAAGATCCAACCAAGATGATGCGGATCAACTGCTGAATAGAAACACGGCTGGTGGCGATTCAGAATGGCTTTTTCAAGGCCAAATGGGTCTTGCACGTGCTTGCTTCTACTCATTGGAGACCCATAACGACGCTCCAATCTCCAGACCAATAGATCGCTGAAGCACTCTTCCTCTACATCTTGAGAGATAAAATTTGGGTGGCAGGATGCTTGCACGGAAACATCTTCAAGTTCAAGTTCTGCAGCTTCAGTGACCATCTGCCCAGACTCGCAAGCATCTGATACTATCAAAAGGTGATGGGCCGTTCCCTTCTCCCTTGCGAAGTACCACTTCTGCAAGATGAAAAAGAGACTCACCAACTCCTTGTTGGACAAAACCCAACAACCTCTCTCTCCATGGAAGATCCCCCACAAAATGTGCAAATCACTCTCTGTCTCAAAGAACTCCTCGATTTTTCCCATAAATTGGGTGAGAGAGAGCCTGCCACCAAACTGACACTCTGCCGGAATCTTCATTCTACGAAGCACCTTGCTGGCATCCTCGGCATTTTTATAAGCGCCTTCCAAGGGTTCAAGACCCGTTACATGGGAAGAAATGATCAAGGCATTCTTCGTGGGGATTTCCATGACTGGTCAAAGAGCCACCTTTGGGCTCCCATGACTTGTCAGCTGGAACCCTTTTGAGTAGGAAACGGCCGGCAAGATCAAGCAATCATTGTGATGACAACGAGTCACAAAAGCGATTGAGCACCCTTAGGATTGCATCGAAATGCATGATTGATCGGCACGTCGAAGTGACATCACAGCAAACTGTGGGGCAAGCGCTAAGAATTTCAAAAGCGTTTTCGAAGAATGGATCCCTTCAACCAATTTCAAATTTCCATTCCGCAGTGTGGCGCACTGAGCGAAGAATGGAGATGATGTAGACAGTGCAAGCACATTCAAGCGCGGCGTTCCGTCAAAGCAAAACAAATCCGACAAAAACAACAACAATTTGTGTATCGGGTGGTTTATTACCCTCTGGCTATTTAACATAGCCATGGAAAATCACCATTTTTAATAGGTAAACCATCTATAAATGGGCCATTTTCCATGGCTATGTTAAATAACCAAAGGGTAAATGGTCCTTCTCATGTTGGATGCACCAGCCGTCAATTTGATTGATAGACACTTTCGGCCCACTCCTTTCGACGCACTGAGCCCAGTCCAAAACTAGTCATGTTTCGATTTCCAACCTTGCACAAGTAGCGTGTTTTTGTGCTTGGGCTTCACGGAATGGGCACACCACCACCACACATACCATACACACACATCATGTATGTAGATAGGATAGGATAGGACAGGACAGGATAGGATAGATAGATCGGGATACTTTGGTTAAGCCCCTTCAGATTGAAACAACACACAAGAACAATACCAGTCCAAAAGTTGTCCATAATCCCACATCGGTATTGCTTTGTACTATTGAGATGCGCTGCATGCATGACACCACCCCAACCCCAGCCCCCTAATCCCCCACTACTTCCCCCCAAAACCTCAAGGTCTGAACATGTCTGAACCCCGATTAGAGATGCTGTTGTGAAATGCCCGAAGACGGCAAAGGGGACTCAACCCAAACATACACGTCACATATAGGTTAACCATGATTAACCTGGTTAGTCGTTTCCAATGTTATTGTTTCCTTTCAATCTCGTTGGCAGCAGCTTTGACATTATAGTTAATTTCTAGGTCTAGTTATATACCTTCTCAATGTTTATAGTTTATAGGTACCGGCCGAAGGTTACATTACAGTACTGCATCTATTGTCCCTTGGGTTCTTAGTTTTCTCATATTTTCTCCTAACCTCTAGTGGCTATATGCCTGGTGTCACGTACCAACAAAGGACCTGAACTTTCTCCGATGGGTAGAGCAGGCTCCCAACTTCCGTGGTACTTCAGGTTTCGAGCCTGTCTTCAATAAGTTTGGTGCTGGTTCTGACACGGCCTCACCCTGAGAATGAAGCCCTGCATCTTGTGTTCCATGTCATTGCCACACACACACAGTTGATGCCACGAAGCCGCAACAAAAAATGCTGAAACATGTTGTCCAGTGCCAAACATGCAAAAATCAAGCTAATCTCATGTTCAAAAAAAAACTGTCCGCTTCAAAATTGCAAATGTACATTACCAACCCTTCAGAACCCTTCAAAACTCCTGCGGCGCTGAGTACATGGAGACGTGAAGTAGGGTACCTGCGGCCATCATGATCAGTAATGGCAAGGAGTATCATGATTTGCTTGTTACTGCTGGTTCCCCTTTCTCAGCAAATGTGAACAATGTCATTCGGAATCATTGTCACTAGAAAGGGCTAGGCTAGAAAACAACATCATGCTGGATTCGATGAACATGTTGATGCATGCCATGCCCTCTATTGTGCTACAAGTCAGACTAAGGCATCACCCCGCCGCACCGGAGGCGGCTTGCGCTTTCTGCCCGCGGAGATCGTTCCGTCTCTAGAGAAGCTTCCTATGATTGGCATAGCTTCCTTTGGAAGATAAAGGCAGGGCCAGTGCCTGGAGAGAGTTCTATACATGTCTCCATATCATACCATGCTGAATTTTGAATTTCCAATATCTAATTTCCATTCTCCGCCGGCTTCTGCACATGCCTGCCCTGGCAAGGGGCCGTACCCAAGCCCGGACGCAGCATCCGCGCAATCTTTTTTGAGCCTCAGTGTACAAGCCGATACCTGGACGTCTGCGCAGGAGATTGAAGTGGGGCCATTTGCCGAAATCTTCAAGTGCGGCAACATTGGGCAATCTAATGAAGTTAAACATGCCATTCCTCTCAGATAGTGGGCTCTGTCGGTGGGAAGGCTGGAACAACGTCAAAAATGTGAAAAGAACGCAGACAATGACCACTTCGCCCAAGAAGTAGAAATCTTTCACAAACAGACTGCTTCCTTCATCACTCTCAGCGACGGAGCCATCAAGGCTACAACTTTCAGACGAATCTGACAAGTCCGAGAAGACTGCAGACGTATCGATAACGGCCCAGCCAAGGTCATCTGCACAAACTGCAGAATAGAAACATGGTTGATGGCAATTTAGAATGGATCTTTCAAGATGCACTTTCATGTCAATCTTCCTCTCTCTGTGACACTGGAACCTATAGCGCCGCTCCAATCTCCACACCAGAAGGTCGCTGAAGCACTCTCCCTCTGTATCCAAAGAAGTGAAACTTGGGTGGCAGGATGCTTGCACGGAAACATCTCTGAGTGCAAGTTCTGCAGCTTCAGTGACCATCTGCCCAGACTCGCAGGCATCTGATACTATCAAAAGGTGATGGGCCGTTCCCTTGTCCCTTGCGAAGTACCACTTCTGCAAGATGAAAAAGAGACTCACCAACTCCTTGCTGGACAAAACCCAACAACCTCTCTCTCCATGGAAGATCCCCCACAAAATGTGCAAATCACTCTCTATCTCAAAGAACTCCTCGATTTTTTCCGTGAATTGGGTGAGGGAGATTCTGCCACCAAACTGACATTCTGCCGGAATCTTCATTCTACGAAGCACCTTGCTGGCATCCTCGGCATTTTTACTGGCGCCTTCCAAGGGTTCAAGGCCCTTTACATGGGAAGAAATGATCAAGGCATTCTTCTTGGGGATTTCCATGACTGGTCAAAGAGCTACCTTTGGGCTCTTATGCCTTGGAACCCCTTTTGAGCAAGAAGGGGCAAACCAAGCAGCTCAACTTTCGAAAATCAGACACGGAAATTGGATGAAATTGGCACAACATCACTGAGACTGAAGATCACAAGACTGCATAGCGGCATAGCTCTTTGACAAGTCACCGTAAAGTCACATGAAGCAGCGAGCAATTGTGTGTGTGGCACGCCTTCAAGACTGAGTTCACAGAAATCACTCCTTCAAATCACCTTTAAACGTCCATCCTGCAATGTGGCGCACTGAATGGAGAACGAAGATGATGAAGACAAGGCAGACGTGGCGTCCGGTCGACGCAAAAGGGACAACAAGACTAATTGAAGTTGCTGCTGACAGGCCCGGCCAACAAAACCACATCAAAGGCCAGAGATTGCGAAGGAGCAACTTTAGATTTGTCACAGCGATTGGGAAGTATAGAGTTTGTTTTTCTCCTGAGTATAGCAAATATTTCTAGATATCCGCTTGCCACCCACTTTCTACCATTCAAACCTTGGGGAATCCCTCGGAGCCTGGTTGTTAAGTTATGCCTGCTTTCGATTCAAATTGTTCTATGCATTTTTTGACCGCACATAGCATCATACACACTCTGGAATTCCTCCCACAATAGAACTATATTCATGACACGCACCCCAAACAGTCTCAGGTTGGAAAATCCCCCCAAGCAGCATGAATTGACCTTGGCCAACTATTGTTGCGCTCCCCATCCCAAACTGGTGTCTTCCAAATATGGGTCATCCCTTCCGCTCATCACATCTTGCTCCGCCCAGTCACATGTCAGATGGCGCCGACCTTGGCTGGAATGGCAAGTGGGGGATGGCTCAAATACATTTCCTGTGCGCTTGCGGCATATCTATCATTATTATTCACTATTATCATAGGATATCATAGGAAATCAATTTTGAGGGCAAGACACGCATCTCCGTCCAATTCTGAGGCATTTTACTTCTGCTGGACAAGATCGAAAGGAGGACTGACTCAGAGCCACATTCCCGTCTAATCAGTAGGCTCTATGGCCTTTCATTGGATCCTAATTCTTGACAGATCTTGAGTCGGCTAATTTAACATAGCTATTGAACATCTCCATTTTTTGTAGCTATGTTTTTCAAACGCTGGGTGATGGTTTCCAGTTCGCCAACTGTAACACATTACCCGAAGGTAGCCATTTTTATAGGATGTGTGGTATTTTCTGAAGGTGAATTTGAATAGAAATGAGATGATATGAGTTCAGCTGATTTACCCTCTGGTAACCAAACATGACAATGGAAAATCTCCCAAAACGGGCCCCCCAGCTCGGATGTCTCCGGCGTGCGCTCCAGAGGCACCTGGCCATGGGTGACCATGACTTGGTATAGATTGACCCATGGTGACGACTGGGGATCCATAGGTAAACAGAAACCAGCAATGGGTCACCAAATTAGGACGATCAATGAATTTAGGAAGTTTCACGTATTGAGGTGTAGATGATTGTGGCTGAGACCTCAAGTTGGATGCTTCAATCCTATTGAACTTCGAAAATCCATGAAAATCCAAGATCATACAAGGCTGGCTGATAGTTCCACCTTCCTGGTGCAACAGCTATCCAACTTGGATACTGGCAAAATGTTCATCATAATATTTATAATCAAGAATCAAGGGTCCAAAACAGCGTAAACAGCAAACCTGTCTTCTGCAAAAGCCCGTGGCCCATTCATACTCAAATGATTGCAAGCCCCAAAAAAATGAAAAGTCAAGCCCCACTAAAACAGTGTTAAACGACTGTTCTATCCGGATTTGCTTAATCCTCCCCCAAAACAAATCAGTATAGATTCCCGAAAATGGTGGAGTTCCCATTTGGAAAACAAAACATCTTAAATTCAGCATTAGAAGCAATACCAAAAAGATAGAGAGTAATTAATAATTTCAATAATTAATCCCAAGTAGACTACTGGTTCTATCTTTTTGTAGATTGCTTGATTTTTTGCGCCCGGTGCCTTACGCCGCCGTCGCCGCAAGGGCGGAGCCGTGCCCTCCACCGCGCGGCGAACAACGCCGCCAGACCGGGAACGGCAGCGCACCGCGCGGCGAAGAACGCAGGCGGCCGCGGTGCCCAGAAGCACCTGCCGGCTCGGGATCTCACTGCTGGAGGCGGGGATGAGAAATCCCAAAAAATTGAGAAGGGACCCTGAGGAGCACCCATTAGTAGAAGCATGTAGAAGCTGATGGATTCGAAATTTGAGTTTGGGTTACTAGGATTTATGGCCAAAAGTCACCTGAGTGAATCAGAATTTAGGAAAGACACCAGATGATGATCCTGATTTCATACAGAGTCCCGCTGTTAGTGCAGCTGACATTGCGGAAGACTTGCTACTGCTACAACCAACTTTAGCCAGAAAACCACGCAAACCTTGAGCTGCGATCAGTTCACTTGTGAATCATGTGAGATGTCGTGAAAAGGTGCCATCAGGGATTGCATGGCATTTCACATCATTTCAATTTCACATCATTTCCCATAGGATCCATGTATGGTATATTAGTATATATGGGGTATATTGATGGTAAATGTTACCATATATAGCATGCATGGATCCTATGGGTTTTTAAATCATTTCAAATCATTTCAACATCCGCAGCCTCTTTCGAGCAAACGCTTGCGAGCCATCCAGCCTTCAAATCAAAAGATGCTCACAAATTGTCTGCTGGCTGGAATCAGGGGAAATGCCTCTCGTAAAAATCCAGTGCTTGCTACTGCATCGATTCGACGTCAATTGCCAACATCAATTGCACCTGAAACGGCCTTGGTTTCCTAGGCCGATTTAGGAGGTTTCCTAAAAATCAGACTTCCCCCAAGGTTCATCTATTTTCAGCCAGGGCTACTTCCAGCCAGGGCATCCCTTGCCTCACGAGGTTGGTTGGACTTCGCCACCGTCAGCGGCGCCCGCGGCGCCACGGCCGGCGCCACGGCTGGCGCCACGGGCGCCGCGCCCAACATCGCCATGGCCCAGGGTCGCCAAGGCGCAGCAAACGCAGCTGGGGCAACAAAGGTTCGCGGACCAATGGCTGGCTCGAAATGTACAGGAACCCAGTGATATTTGCCCAAAAAAAAGGTCCAAAATGGTCCGTAGATCATAAGATGTTGCCATTTTGGGTTCCCCATTGAAATCAACAGCAAATCTGAGAGGTCTTACCAGCCATCATCCTATGAAGAAAGGGCTGGTGAAAAATGAAGTATCTTCCCCTACACAATGGATTGAGTGGGGTGCTCAACTCCCACTCTTAACCCAATTTGAAGGTGCTCTTCCGAATCATCTCGAAAATGTCTGGTGAAATGGCATTGAAATAGTCAGGAACATCTAGGAACTAGTACAAATTGAAGGTGATCTAAGATACCTAAGGGGCATCCATCCAGGAATTCCTGGCAGCTATGGTGTTCGGGAGGTTGAACGAGCGTAAAATTTCATAGACTCCAAAGCGGGGTGGCGCAACTCCGGTATCGTGCCTTGGGTCCTTGAATCAAATCCAAGTTTCCCAATAAAAATATGGTTATTTAATGGTTATATATGGTTATTTAATGACTATAATTATATAGTTATTGAATGGTTAATGTGGGTAAAACAATGTCATCAACCACCCATGACCGGGAATGGTTTTAAACATGGTGATGACTGGGGGATGGTTTAAAGTTTATCACATTTGTTTTACGCACATGATTTCCAAACATATCTCACAAAACTACCAACACGCCAGACTCCATGGAGGCGCAACCACTGATGGATTCCCAGTTTGCGATTTTTTCTCCAGCGGCAACGCCTGCGACGCAGACAACAGGCGCCATTTTTTGGTCTTTAGACAGCCACCAGGCTGGGATTGAACGAAACAAATTCCAACTACCCTCTGCTTCTTTAACATTGCTATGGAAAATCGTTCATTTATAGATGATTTTTATGATGGTTTTACCTTTAAACAAAATTAAAAATGGAGATTTTCCATGATTTTCCATAGCTACATCGAATTACCAGGGGGTAATTGCTACGTGCACTGCAAATCCTTTGGGAAGATCAGCCAGAAAGCCCAGGCCAGCTATTGGCCATGCAATCTTGGCTCCTCCTAGTGCCTACGTGGTTGGTGGTTGACCAATGCCCCAAATATGTCAAAGTCTGGGTGAATCGTCCTCCTTACCTTGAGAACGAAATAGGAAATCCCATTTCACATGGGGTTTTATGGGCTAGATACCCCTTCAATCAGTTTCATTCCGTACCGCTCGTAGGTATCAGTAAAGCACAGCTTTAAAACACCTATTGAACTCCTCGAAGCCAATCAAACCAACAACCGCTATACCCTCTGGTAATTTAAGAGTTTGCTATTGAACATGGCCATCTACTTCGTTGATTTTATTTTTTTTCCATTGTGATTTTCAATAGCTCTTTGATGTGTTCTGTGTGTACCAGAGAGTTGTCATCTCACAACTGGATCTTCTTGGGTATCATGGTATATCATCCCACGATTTTGATTGTAGCTTAATCATGGGGAAAATCCCAAAATGAAACCCGCAACCAGATCCAACCATCCAGTACATACCCTCTGGTAAGCCTACAAAAAACTATGGAAAATCACCATGCCATTAATGAGAAAACTCATTATTTCAATGGCCATGTTCAATAGATTTTTGTTTGTTTACCAGAGGTTAACCTATAGTGGATTTACCCATTGAAAATGGTGGATCTTTCCATAGTTTTTTGTTAACGTTTACCAGAGGGTAATATCCCATTTTATAAGATTTTACCTACATTTTACGATCCTAAAAGTCCCATTCTTAAAACAAAAAATGACACCACCAACCAGATCCAACCATCCTTGGTACATACACAACTGGATTATAGCTATTGAACATGACTTATAGTGAATTTACACATTGATAGCATGGTGGATCTTTCCATCGTTTTCCCCGAGAGCGTCTGAGCGCAGGGTTCTTCCAATAGTGGAGGTCTGTAAAACATCTTCTCATCTTCACATCTTCTCTCACATCTGCTCATCTTCACATCTTCTCTCACATCTTCTCTCACATCTGCTCATCTTCACATCTTCTCTCACATCTTCTCTCACATCTGCTCATCTTCAAATCTTCTCTCACATCTGCTCATCTTCACATCTTCTCTCACATCTTCTCTCACATCTGCTCATCTTCACATCTTCTCTCACATCTGCTCATCTTCACATCTGCTCATCTTCACATCTGCTCATCTTCACATCTGCTCATCTTCACATCTGCTCATCTTCACATCTTCTCTCACATCTGCTCATCTTACATCTTTCTCTCACATCTTCTATCTTCACATCTTCTCATCTTCACATCTGCTCATCTTCATCTTCTCTCACATCTGCTCATCTTCACATCTTCTCTCACATCTTCTCTCACATCTGCTCATCTTCACATCTGCTCATCTTCACATCTTCTCTCACATCTGCTCATCTTCACATCTTCTCTCCTTTCTCTCTCCCTTTTCTCTCTCTCGCCTTCTTTATCTTTCTCTCTTAAGGCCGAGGGTGGTGCCGGCGGCGAGTCACGAAACGTCAACCCTTTCGCACGAAATGAGGGTCGATCGGCAAAAACTGAGGTAAAATTGCGATTTTACTTGTCCTGGAGCAACCCTTTCGCACGAAATGAGGGTCGATCGGCAAAAACTGAGGAAAAATTGCGATTTTACTTGCCCCGGAGCAACCCTTTCGCACGAAATGAGGGTCGATCGGCAAAAACTGAGGAAAAATTGCGATTTTACTTGCCCCGGAGCAACCCTTTCGCACGAAATGAAGGTCGATCGGCAAAAACTGATGTAAAATTGCGATTTGACTTGTCCTGGAGCAACCCTTTCGCACGAAATGAGGGTCGATCGTCAAAAACTGAGGAAAAATTGCGATTTTACTTGTGCCGAAGCAACCCTTTCGCACGAAATGAGGGTCGATCGGTAGAAACTGAAGTAAAATTGCGATTTTTCCTGTGCCGGACTTGTCTGTGTGTAAAAGCGTCTGTGTGTAAAAGCGTCTGTGTGTAAAAGACTGTGTGTGCAAAAGCGTTTGTGTGCAAAAGCGTGTGTGTGTGTGTAAAAGCGTCTGTGTGTAAAAGCTTCTGTGTGTAAAAGCCTCTGTGTGTAAAAGCGTCTGTGTGTAAAAGCGTCTGTGTAAAAGCAACTGTGTGTAAAAGTCTCTGTGTGTAAAAGCGTCTCTGTGTAAAAGCGTCTGTGTGTAAAAGCGTCTGTGTGTAAAAGCGTCTGTGTGTAAAAGCATCTGTCTGTAAAAGCGTTTGTGTGTAAAAGCGTCTGTGTGTAAAAGCGTCTGTGTCTAAAAACATCTGTGTGTAAAAGCGTCTGTGTGTAAAAGCGTCTGTGTGTAAAAGCGTCTGTGTGTAAAAACATCTGTGTGTAAAAGCGTCTGTGTGTAAAAGCGTCTGTGTGTAAAAGCTTCTGTGTGTAAAAGTGTGTGTGTGTGTAAAAGCTTCTGTGTGTAAAAGCGTCTGTGTGTAAAAGACTCTGTGTGCAAAAGCGTCTGTGTGCAAAAGCGTGTGTGTGTGTGTAAAAGCGTGTGTGTGTGTGTAAAAGCGTCTGTGTAAAAGCGTCTGTGTGTAAAAGCGTCTGTGTGTAAAAGCGTCTGTGTGTAAAAGCGTCTGTGTGTAAAAGCGTCTGTGTGTAAAAGCGCCTGTGTGTAAAAGTCTCTGTGTGTAAAAGCATCTGTGTGTAAAAGCGTCTGTGTGTAAAAGAGTCTGTATGTAAAAGGGTCTGTGTGTAAAGCGTCTGTGTGTAAAAGGGTCTGTGTGTAAAGCGTCTGTGTGTAAAAGTGTTTGTGTGTAAAAGCTTCTGCGTGTAAAAGCTTCTGAGTGTAAAAGCCTCTGTGTGTAAAAGCGTCTGTGTGTAAAAGCGTCTGTGTGTAAAAGCGTCTGTGTGTAAAAGCCTCTGTGTGTAAACGGGTCTGTGTGTCAAAGCGTCTGTGTGTAAAAGCGTCTGTGTGTAAAAGCGTCTGTGTGTAAAAGCGCTTGTGTGTAAAAGCGTCTGTGTGTAAAAGTCTCTGTGTGTAAAAGCGTCTGTGTGTAAAAGAGCCTGTGTGTAAAAAGCGTCTGTGTGTAAAAGCGTCTGTGTGTAAAAGCGTCTGTGTGTAAAAGCGTCTGTGTGTAAAAGCTTCTGTGTGTAAAAGCGTCTGTGTATGTAAAAGTCTCTGTGTGTAAAAGTGTTTGGGTGTAAAAGTCTCTGTATGTAAAATCGTCTGTGTGTAAAAGCGTCTGTGTGTAAAAGTCTCTGTGTGCAAAAGCGTCTGTCTGTAAAAAGTTCTGTGTATGAAAAACTTTACAAAAATACGATGCAAACTATTGTCTTGTACTAGTCATATATTGTCTTGATACTACTCTTCTCGTCTGCCTATAATATATCTTTATCATATTATCTTGTAATATAGTGTCTCCATACTAACAACAGAAGACTCTGCTCCTCTACGCTCTCGGGCCATCCGTCGTCTAGTTTGTTCACGTTTACCAGAGGGTACTATCTCATGTAGTTCGTTGATTTACCCATTAAAAATGGTGGATCTTTCCATAGTTATGTAAACGTTTATGTTAGTTTACCAGAGGCTAGTCCTCACAACTGGATCTTCTTGGGTATCATGGTATATCATCCCACTATTTTGATTGTAGCTTAATCATGGGGAAAATACCAAAATGAAACCACCAACCAGATCCAACCATCCTTGGTACATATCTCACAACTGGATCTTCTTAGACATTGCCACGCAATTTTTGAAGGTTCGCGACTCCTCAGATCTCATGTGCCACAAGACCCGATCCGTGGGATCTTTGGAATGCCGAAAGTCCTCCGCCGTGTTGGCGTCCATGGTGTCCTACAACGAAATGGCCGGTAAACGTTAACAAAAAGCCATGGAAAAAACCAAAGATCCACCATGTTCAATGGGTAAATCCACTATAAATGGGGGTTAACCTCTAGTAAACAAACAAAAAACTATTGAAAATGACACATTTAGTTCGTTGATTTACCTATTAAACATGGTGATTTTCCATAGCTATGTTAGTTTACCAGAGGGTAATGGATGTTTAAAAGCACAACTATGGTAATAATTTAGGTTTTGACCCATCCCATATACATGTAGGTAACTTTGTATACATATATATATATATGGATTGCAAGTGTGAAGCATCAATTTATGTCAAATAAATGTCATTAATATTCATTTAATCATCTATCTCAAGTGTCACAGTGTCACAAGATCCAACCAGTGGCCAAAAAAAAAGGTGGTGAGATATTTTTCTGGATGGTTGGATCTGGTTGGTGGTCTCATGGGGATTTGCCACAAGAAGGTATACTTTCAAAGCTCCAATGAAGTCCTAACCGATGAGACGCCCTTCTGACACCCTGAACAGACATCCTACTTGAAGGTAGAGTTGGGATTAGTGGAGATAACCATGGTATTTACCTCCATTAAGCCTATAAGTATGGGAAACCCTATAACATCCTGCAACATCCTATAACTATGATTAAATATGGCTATATTTCAAGTAAAACTGGCACAAAACTGGCACTGCACCAGTGCCTTTTCCCGGACCTTCCCCAGTTTTTCAATGGGAATTCCAGGATCCTAAAATGGAGGTACATTAGTACCATATGTTTGGCCATATTTTGTGGGGATATTCCCTTACATAGGCCTGAAAAATAGGCCTTATATATGGAATCGGTACCTCCAATAAATCGGATCCTGGAATGGCCATTGAGTTTTCATGTCATTTCATGTCCTTCAGTTGCTGTCGCATATATTGACAGTACTCCAGAATCACCCGATTCAACTCGGCATCCGCTTGGGTCCACGACAGCCAATCCGATTTCCTCACTGTGAGGCGCGTCGGCTTAAAACCGAGGGGTTTTTAGCCGGTCAGATCCCAAAACGTATTACCCTCTGGTAATGACTAACATAGCTATTGAAATGGCCATTTATAGTGGATTTACCATTTAAACATGGTGATTTTCCATAGTTATGTTAGTTTACCAGAGGGTAGATTATGTTAGATTATGTTAGATTATATAGCCAACCCCGCACAAGTTGGAACAGAAATTATGGGCGAAGAATCTGTAACATCCTAGATTTTTCCGCGATCTTTGTATAGGTTTCTATATGCGCATGTCTTTAAACATGTCAGTCTGACATCATATAATGTCCACTTACGGGTGATTTCCCAGCAACCCCTGCTCTAAGCCAGGCCGTCGTTTCATCCCGAGCATCGTGTACTTTTCAGGTGGGGGCCACTTGTTCAGCTCGCGCATGCGATTTTTTAGGGCTGGAGAGTACCAACCTGCTGGTTGTAACCGAGTTTAACAGCCATCCCAATCCCAACATATCCCAACCAAACTAGAACAACTCGAACCGTCGACGAAGGCGTTCCAGGAATGACAGGCTTCCAAGTCGCGAACGTTTGTTTAGCAGCTGGTTTGCAACATCCATTTTTAGAAGGATGATGAGGGATGGGAAACCGAAAACAATAAGACACACCAAGGAAATTTAAATATATCAATAGCCATTTCAGGAACCTAAATTGAAGGTACCTACCATATATATATATATACATACATATACATATGTATATATATAAAGCCTATTTTTCAGGCCTATGTAAGGGAAATTCCCATTGAATATATGTGTAAATGTTGAAGCCTCCAAGTACCATCAAATACCCTCCATTTGGATTGAAGAAAAATCCCAGGCACCGTTGCTGATAAACCACGAGATGCGGTAGCAACGAATGAAGGACCGCGCAGGGACGCCTCCCAGGTGGAGCAGTTGGGGGCACAACTTATGGGAGAGATGCAGGAAGATTGGGACCGACCCCCTGGTGAATGTGCTTTATATGTGATTTATATGTGATTTATATTGATTTATATATAACATAGAAAAGCACCATGTTCAATACATCTACTTCGATGTATCCATTTCCATTCATCTTCCAGTCAGCAAACTGCAAACTGTGATTTTTTGCATGAAATTACCATCGGCCACCTCATACATCTTCCAACATGGAGTTTTTACTATGCTGGGAGCAGGCATGGGTTGCTCTGGTGGATGATTTCTTGGTCAGTTTCGGGGCATCCTCAATGATAGGAGCAACTTCAACAGCAACGATGCTCCCACTGTTGGTGGCGGAGTCTGTTCAACCCATCAAACAATGGGCTCGGCATGGCTCGGTTCCTCCCATTTCTTGACACCGCCAGCCAAAAAACCACTGGTGAAAATCATCATTTTCCCATCTAAAATTGCCATTGGAAAATATATGTTCCCCCATTTTCTTGGACGGACCCGTCTTATCATTTGTCGCATTCCCATGGCAGCCTGTCCCACAGCCTATCCCACCAGACCTCGCTCGCTGAAGCGCATCTCAAAGTCGTCCAAAGAGGAGCAGTTGTAGAGGTCGTATTCCTCGGCCATTCGTTAGCATGCCCCATAGGATCCATGGTGCTGGTATATATGCTAACATTTGGGGTATATTGATGGTATATTGATGGTATATTGATGGTATATTGATGGTAAATGTTACCATATATAGCAGCACCATGGATCCTAAGGGTGCGGGCAAAGGGGACTAGGTGGCGTCACGCTGATGTCAGGTGATGTCAAAAGGTGGGGCGTTGAACTTCTGCACTTGGAACTGAGCGTTTGGACTTGTTTTTTATATGTTTTGAGATGTTTTAATGCATGGTTCAAGCTCCAAATACGT
Organism: Cladocopium goreaui; assembly: GCA_947184155.2. Classification (NCBI taxonomy): domain Eukaryota; class Dinophyceae; order Suessiales; family Symbiodiniaceae; genus Cladocopium; species Cladocopium goreaui. The sequence goes on from CAMXCT020006501.1 coordinate 391,374, forward strand.
CCAAAAGATTCCAAAATGGGTATGGGTCAATACCTTCAGATACATTTTTAGTGGGATATTCACATCCATAAATCCCAGCTATTTTGGGGTTCACTAGGTACCAAGGTTTTGACCCATCCCCAAATGTTCCAAATCAACTTCGACGTGTGCCGCTTCATCTCCATCTTTTGGGAGGAAAGGAGTCAGTGGTGCCCAGCTGACTAGTTGCTCCCTTCAGACATCTCAATAGACTTTTGCCCAATGGACGGACCTACCACCAGGGGCATACCCTCTGGTAAACATACAAAAAGCTATTGAAAATGGCCATTTATAGTGGATTTTCCCATTAAAAATTGTGATTTTTCATTGTTATGTTAGTTCACCAGAGGGTATGTTTCTTGGTCACATCTTCGATCCAGAACAACGGCTTTTCCAAATCTTTGGAATGACATCATCTAGTTTTGAGCCACTTTCGACATCTGGCGACATGTTTGTTTCACCCATATTCCAAAAAAACGGCCATCGATTCTGCTCCATTCCAAGAGCGCCAAGACTCTTTGCGACCTTTGCTCTCCTTGTTGTCACTCCAACTGGGTGGTTGCGAGAGATTTCGCCCAATGCCCACGGGATTTTCCCGAAAACTGAAACCATGGCGTGCGATCATCTCGGAATTGGACAGCCTGCCGGGCCATGCAAAGATCTCTTCTCCTGCGTCACCCCGGTGAATTGGACATCATCCAGCATCCCGAAACAGTTGATATGAAAATCGCTAGGGTGATATCTGATAATATATACATATATATAATTATATAGAAATACATGATGAAATACATGACATACCCAAGATCCACCAAGAAAGGACCCCAAATAAGCAGATTTACAAATCAACCATGGTATCTAGTGGGAGGGGACCCGGGCATGGACTGCTGAAAACAACCAAAGTTTTCTATGAGGTGAACAGATTTGGGTTTGCCTAAAAATGGGTTACAGTAAAGTTAAGTATACCTCCAAAATTCTATCATAATCTTATGGCCTTATGGTTGACTGCAAAATATATAGTATAATCGTCATTTTTCCCATGAAATTGCCTAAGAACAGCAGTTGAATCATCCCCATGTTCAAGCAAAACATAGCAAAACCCATCCTGTTTCACCGTGTTCGCCCAAAAAAACAACGGCTCCTTTTGGCATGTCCCGTCGCGCGATTTGCAGCACCACGTCTTCTTCGCGTTTGCCGTCGATGATGATCTCCTCCTGAAATCCGATGGAGACAACCGGATTGGGATTCAAAGCCACCTGGAGAAGCTCCACCAAGGGGAAGATGTACATTCCTGGCCAAGGGCGTCCAAGGTCCAAGTACTAGCTTGAAGATGGCTGAAGATTTTTTTTTTCGGCTTTCCATAAATGGATATAAATGGGGGGGTACCATGGGCTACCCCAATAGCTGGATGGTTTATAACGTAAAATCCCAAACAAAAATTGATGATTTAGGGGTACCCCTATTTCAGGAAACCTCCATATGGTTGGAAGAATCTCTTGGAAGTTGTCACCTGAGAAATACCCAGCAACACGGCGGAGATCTGAAGTTGATTTAGTGAGGAAAGTTTGTACATGGGGTGGGGTCCACTGCAGAGAAATGGCGAACGCTCAAACCATCAGGCGCCTCTGAAAGTGACACAATATATTACTGAAAACATAAACACATGATATGGGTGCGGTGCCAACATCTAGATGCACAAAAATCACAAAGCAGAAAGAGAGAAAGAGAGAGAGAGAGAGAGAGACAGTAGCATTCAGCTCCAAGAACATGGACCTTTTCAGAGGTCTCACATGTTCCACCTTTCAAAAAACTGAGGAAATCACCCGAAAAAATATGCCTTGGGCACCTGAAGCCTTGGGTGGCCCCTGGTCAGGCGAGGCGCTGGGATCTCGTGTTTCGCGTTGGTCCTGGTAGGGATGCACGACCCGAGCATGGCGCATGATCACAGCCTAGGTTGGCTTGGAGCTGGTTGCTGGAAGGAATTACCATAGAACATATAGGAATTACCATCAAAGTATATGACAAAATCTAGGTATCATGATTTTATATGGTTAAGTAGATTCCTTATATAAAATCATGATCTGAGAATGATCTGATAATATCTCAGAGATATGCCATACAACATATAGGAGTTGCCATCTAATGATATACAATGAGATGTTATGATCAAAGATAATTAATTAATGAGATATGATCAGATATAATGGCATACGCTCAGATATAATGAGATATGATGTATAGAAATATTGGATTAAGGGAATGGATCTACAGGAAAGCCTTTTTGTTTCTAGCTTCACATTGGTCCGGGTTTCCGGCTGATTTCCCAACCAATACTGGGGCTGGCGATTGAGCCACCAGGGTTGAAAATGATTGGCAAATCCACAGCAAAGCCTGGTTTTTCACATGAAATCCCAAGGGGGTCCTATGGTTTCCTGTCAATTGTCCCTTGCACAAATCCATTGAAGCTAGTGTCAGGTTGATGATGTTTATGAATCCGTGGCAATTTGGACAATGTGAAGGGATTATTCGTTGGCATGCTCAAGGAGGTTGGATCTTTGGTTGCCTACTACTTCGTGCAAGCTCTTCGAGGTAAAGTAACATTATGACATGCATTTTTTTGCGCACATCCTTCCAACTTCCACCCATCTTACCACCGTGCATTCTCACTTGAACGATTCTTGAATCATGCAAGGTGGTGCCCCCCAAGTAAAGATTGATTTACACACCCATCTAACATCATCTAACTATGGATATATCTTCCAGGAGCTCTAGTGAACAAACCTACCTACATGTAGCTCAGTACGGTGCTGGACACACTGAGCCGCAAGCCAAAGCCCAGGATGCTTCTTCCATTGAAACAGGTTTCCTGGTTCCAACTGTCAGCATGATCGATCCCATTTGGGGAATTCTTTGGGGATATCCTGAAAATCTGAAATAGGGCTGTCCAGCATCCAAAAGATGGGACTAATACGCTTCAAAACGCTTCAATACGTTTCAATACGCTTCAATACGTTTCAAGACGTTTTAGGACGTTTCAAGACGTTTCAAGACGTTTCAGGACGTTTCAAGACGTTTCAAGACGTTTCAAGACGTTTCAGGACGTTTCAAGCTCCGACAATGTAATTTGTAATTATATAGGTACATCCTGACTCTACCCAAAATTTGGCAAGATACTGAAGTTTTGAAAGGGCCAAAATCTTCAGTAGTTGCATCAACTCAAACCCAGAAATCTTGGTGAATTGAATGTCAACTGAGGCAGTTGTGCATTGATTACCCGAACAACATATGGCAAATGTCAAGTTAAACACCAGGAACAAGCCATTAAAACACTCTGGTGTCGGGATAGCCACGAGAACTATGAAGTGCTTTGCCACAGCTAGGTTTGCCAACATTTGCCAACAACTATGGGGAACATGATTAGCTCATATATATATATATACATATCATATATATATAAATAAATCACACATTTTTTATAATCATTTCAATAGGATTTTCCATTCTCCATTTCAATATGATTTTCCGTATACATTTTTTAATATCTCATAACTGGTTTCTGGTGACTTTCCGCCAGGGCGTCTTCTTGAAGAAGGTCAGATTCGAGGCCGTTTGCCAAATCAGATCCCTTCGGGAGGACATCTCCTAGGACCAGCCGCAGCTTGGTGCGGAACCCAGGGAAAAGTGGAGGATAAAATCTTGGTTTTTCAGGGGGAAATCCATGGTTTCCTGTCATTTTCCCATTAAAAAATCAATGTTTCATGGGGAAATCCATGGTTTTCTGTAATCCAAAAGATCTCAAAAGATCTCAAAAGATCTCAAAAGTACATTCTTGCTTGCTAAATCCATATTTTAGTGATGAAAACCCTGAAGAGTGCTGACGACACTTAATAGGTTGCTGGCTATTTCCTTGGGTTTGACGGCTAGGTCGTTATTTGTGATTGTGCAACAGTTAAATACCAGCTCTACTCGGTCATTGAAAACCCAATTTATGCTGGACAACATCAATTTTTTCTGGCTATAAATTCCCAAATTTGTGTTGCCTATGAATCATCAGCTGTTGATGATCAAAAGTATATATTAACGCTATTTGTTGATATCATTAAATTCAAATCTGGTTGGTGGTTAAATACCAATGTTTGATCCCCTAGCCAGTAATCAAACATGGTTCACCGGAAAATCCACCCATTGAGTTCGATAATGCCTCAGGGGCTCCAAAAAAGTACCCCTGGTTATGACTAACAGTTTGCCATGGAAAATCAACATGCTACTAATAGGCAAAACCATCTATTTCTATGGGCCACCTATACCATGGCTATGTTAAACAACTAAATAACCAGAGGGTAAAACATATTCTTGAAAGAAGTCCCCAGTGCTCATGGATTTCCCAAGGGGTTTTACCGGAAAATCACCATCTCAGAGCCAGGTAGACTTTCGCCAAAATTCCCCATGGATTCCAATAGCTGGTGGCTATTCCCAATGACCTTTCTCATTGGATTGGTTTTGTTGGGAAAATCTACAGGAAACTATGATTTTTACCATCAAACATCAGGAAACTATGATTTTTTACCATCAAATATGGGTCTTTCCGGTTTCAATTTTCCCAACAAAACCGATCCAAAGACTTTCATCAACTCGGCCCAAGGAACCTCAATGGCTCCCTCCACCGTAGTACCTCGCAGCACCCTCTGCTGCCGATGCGTCAGCTGCAGCGCGAAGACGGTGGCGTTTTCGGTGGCCTTCAACCTCAGCACGTGGAGGGAACGTCCGGAGATCCCAGGGGATTCTGGGTAAACCTTAGTAAACCATCATGATTCAGCAACCTGAATCAAGGCCACTGATCTTCTCTTTGGCCGGCCCCCCGCAAGAAAGGACCACCTGAATTGAGGCCATTTACTATTTTGGGATATCCTCACCATCATTTGACGTGAGGTCGTGAAATCGTGATCACATTTACCCAGCAATTTGATGCTTGGGAACTGGGTTTTTGTGCACCAACGATTTTCGGGTGCTATGACAACTGGGATATCTAAACCAGCTCAATATGTCGCATATCACTGGGATGTTGTTTGATATAATTGGAATATCTAAACCAACCAACTCAATATATAGACTATGAATGAATATGATTCAGATGTGTCATGGTCAAAATGTGGGTTATGAATGGTTATGAACGGTTATGGTATGTCATGGTCATCCATGTCAATTTTGGAATCCTTGTCATGGATATCCTCATCCCTATAGTCTTGACCCATGGCACATATTAGGTTGGTACCCCGTGGTGTCCTCATCCATGGCTTGTGTTTGCCCAACCAAAAAATCTCCGGAGCTGGGAAAATCTCTGAAAATGGCGACCCTCGTGGCCCCAGTGAGTTGTAACCAGCCTATGGAAATATCACTATAGCATATCTGGTTGGTGGTTTTAACCATCTTGAAAAATATGAGTTAGTCAATGGGAAGAATTATCCAATGTAATTATTATGGAACATGAAAAATGTTTGAAACCACCAACCAGATATACTATAACTCTTTATGGGCCACTTATGGTGTGAGCCTATGCCCTTCTCAAATAAGAAGTTGTAGTATTTTGTAGTGGGGTTTAAGAGGCTGATGACGGGAAAATCACTCCGATGAACGGATAAGCTGGGATAAACCCAGGGGAACTTCTTCACCACGCTGGTAGGAACCCCACGGTCAGGCGTGAAATGACCTTCATCCAGTCCAGTGCATGTTCCAAGCGGCCAGTCCACAAAAACGGAATCTGAATCTCTCCTCTCAGCAATCAGCGTGTAGGCTAGGCTGAGCAAGTGAATGTAATCTTCGCCTTGGAGACGGGGCCCATGATGCCCATGGGCGGATCAATGGATCAACGGTCGGGAATGGGCATGTTTTTGCTCGAAGAAACATCAGAGCCATCTTTGAAACGAGAAAAAGGATCCAGAGCGGGCAGACAAGTTCGTTGATTGTTCTGCTCCATCCAGTCGTCTGAAATTTTAAGTCTATGCCACCACCTTCCGGGGCAGGGGCCCAACAATCTTTGGCCCAATCACCCTGTCTAAACAGATCTTTCCTGCAATTTCCACCTAGAAAATATCCACAGTTTAGGGACTTGTCCACTAAACCCCGCCAATCTTTAGGGAACAACACTTTTCCTCAGCCCCTTCCCATCCCCTTCCAAGGGAGAGCTGCTGGTGATGTTGAAGCTTTTCTGGAGCTTCCTCGCAATCTGTGAGGCTAGGGTTGGCATATCACTGCGCACTATTTGCCATGGAACCTCAAAGCCCCTACTGCCTTTGCTTGGGGCCGTGCCAGAAAGACACTTCTCCCCTACTTCCTAGACAAGAAATAAGATGGGACCACCATTTTTGGCCCCAAAATTACGTTGCACCCAGGATTGCAAAGACATATGTCAGGATTGGCGCAGCAATCAAAGGGAACAACCCTGGGAACCAACCCAGTGGAAAGTATACCTGGATCTGTAACACAGTGTTGAATGCTTGCATTATCACAATTTTCGGCCGAAGGTCCCTCCGCCACAGAACAAAAACTTCACCATTGTGATATTCACAGCGTCAAACACCATCGAACGGCTCGTCTTTTTATCGTTGAAAGCAACCCATGTGTGAAACCCCCAGCGGCTTAGTCCAGTCAAGCGGCTTCTCCTCAAATAAAAAACCTCACAATCTGACACTTCTGAGGGCAGTTGGCTGATTTAGTCTTCAAAAGGGAGCCTTAAGACCCGCTGCCAGGAATCAAAATCTCATTTCTCATCTTCAAGCATCGTCTAATGAGTCTAATGTGACCGGATGTATCTTGGCCCCTGCTTCGAACAGAATCTTGTGATGCCTTGTAACACATGACATATGTTAACAGTCACTAACCCCTAACCCTGACGGGAAACGTGTCAGCTGATCTTTGAGCTTTGGTTTTCTTCCAGTCTCATAGGTCAGCAGGGCCTCCGCATGCCACCACATCAGGTGGTCTTGAATTTCCAGTGGGAATTTCAGGGCCTCAAAATGGAGCTACGCTATATTCTTGGCCATAATTTGTCTGGTTGGTGGTTGAGCCACCTCTCTGAAAAATGATGGAGTTCGTCAGTTGGGATGATGAAATTCCCAACTGAATGGAAAGTCATAAAAGTCCATGGTTCCAAACCACCAACCAGTTTTGGTGGATACCCATGGATATTCAAAAAATGGCCCTTCCACAACCCACAGGTGGTCCGTATATACCTCCAATCAATCGGTTCCTGTTGCATGGCCGGCCATTGGATGCCTTCAAGCGAGCTCAAGCTGTCCCTTGATGACATCGAACTTTCACCAAGCCATTGCCAAGCAAGCCTAGAAGTAAATGTCCCATTCACACATGATTTAGCTGACAATCATTCGAGTTATTCAAGACCGTGATGTCCTGATATTTCCCATTGCCATGTTTGATTCCCAGCAGTTGAGTTTTAGAGACAGTGGCAACCCCTTTCCATCTTTTCCATCCCATTCTGTTCACATAAAAATTTCCGGCCATCCCTATTCCAAATGGCAATCTTTATCGGAAAATCTCACAAATCCACCATTTCCGACCCAGAAAATCGCCACGTGATCCCTATAGATTTAAAGGTCCCGCCTGCCGAGGTATCTTCATGATGGCCCGGCCATAGAAAACATCATCAGACAAGACCTCGACTGCCGGCACTGCCTGGAAGTCCAAGAACTACTGCGACATAAGTTGCTGGGAAAATCCTGAAACCGAAGGCTACATGAAAGGTTTCCATAAATGGGGGTACCCAAAATGGATGGTTTCTAATGCAAAATACCATGAAAAAACAGATGATTTTGGGGTAGCCCTATTTTAGGAAACCTCCATAATATAATATTACATTAGATTCATTTTAACTATAATTCAAATCTTGACGACTTGTTTCATGCATCAAAATGCTAGTCCACATAACAATTGGACATGTATCTGGGTAAATAATAATAATTCACTAACCTGAAAAGTTCGGCCATTTCGGGATGATTCCCCTATAAAAACCATGATTACAGTGAGGTCGCGACGTGAAGTCGTGAGCAAATTTACCCAGATGTATCTACTGTTAATTCTTCTGTCTCTGGAAATGCGCGGAAGAACTCAGGAACGCACCATGGCAGTGCGATTTCTGGCCGGCAAACCGCCAAAGCTTTTCTCCTCGAACACTTTTGGACGGATATTGAGCTGCAGACCTGTTTTTGGCGAGGAGGAAGTGGATGTGATATGATGTGATGATTGGCCAATCTTCCCATGGGTTGAGGGAAAAAAAATAGTGGGTTCGCGAAAACATGACGACATGGATGCCTATATTGTACTCTCAAAAACTCAGTACCCAGTGATCTGCAGCCATGTGAACAAAGATCCAGTTACTCGAAATACTTAAGAGTCAAATGATCAAGTATGCCGCCGGAAAGAGATATATATATATATAGAGGCTCCTAAAAATTGCCTAACATGATTAGCAGGCAAAGAAAGATCTAGTTATAAAAATGAAACAAAATCTCAAGTGGTGCTCAAGCTGTTCAAAATGGATTCCAATCACAGGATACACTGTGACCCATTGCCTTCAGGAGCATCAAACTATTCCTATCAGTGTAATTTGGGTAAAGCACTGATAAACCACCAATATAGCCTATAGCATTGGTTTATACAACCCATTTATGGATATTTATGGTAAAACTGGGAATGGTCTACTATTGTTTTGCCAGCATGGTATATTATACAATGACAGGGGTCCTTGACATTGGTCCTATGATGAAACAGACAAAGATCTTCCGGTACCATCCTCCCCCGATGCCTTCACTTTTGATCTTTGCCCAAAAGTCCTGGCCCAAGTTTTTGTTCCTATTTTTGTTCGGATCAGCGCTTCCAAGGCATCTCTCGTTTTCAAACAAGCTTTTGAACACAGAAACCCCAAAAGTATCTGGGTTCTCTCCATTTCCCAATGCTCAAAAAACACGTTTTTGCCATCGCCAGCTCCAGCATGGCTGCGTCCTTTGCCTTGCTCGCAGCACATGCCTCTGTTCCGCAGCTGTCAGATACGGGCTCGCAATGGCAAAGCAGGGCCAATAGCGCATAGCACAGGCGGAACATCTGTTCCAATGGATGACTTGTTCGGGTGCAGAGTTCACTTGTGGGGGCCCAATTTTCTTCATGTTTTCAAGTGAACGACTGCACGTGTTGCAGCATTTATGAACTCCTCTTTTTCTCCGGAAGTCTTGGGCTTGGGGTATGATGTGATAGTTAGGTCTAAAATGCAGGCAGACTTTGTAGTGACTTGTTTGCCACACATCTTCCTGTTGGGGCTGTGCCCACCGCCTCATAGAACCATATTTAAGCTAGGGTAACCAGCATCTCGGCTTTCCAAAAACTTGTGTTACCTGATATTTGCGTAAAATGCTCCAAAAAATACTCTATGTGTGCATTCCCCCAGAAGTGGATTTGCCAGAAGGAAACTAAACCATCACCTTCAGCGGGGTCATATAATGTTAGAATATGTATATATATATATTATAATAATAAGAATAATAATAAATAGTATCTAATTTTATATACTTTGTTCAGTAAGTTTCACGTCCTGACTTCGATGCTTGCAATATCATTTTTTTCAACATACCTCTCTCATAGGATCTAGATCCTAACCAAATCTTGCCCGGGCCGGGTCCATTTTAGGCCTGAAGCAAATGGCGCCTTGAGAAACTAAAAAGCACGAATCATTAGCACAAATGGCACCCAAAGTTGACACTTAGGTTCCATTCTAGTTTGTCAAGAATCATATTTTCTTGCTGCTTGGTGGTTGACCTATGTTGACCTACCCCTCTGAAAAATATATGAGTTCGTCACTTGGGATGATGATTCCATTCGCAACTGAATGGAAAGTCATAAAATTCCATGGTTCCAAACCACCAACCAGTGATTATTAACCATTATCAACCATTATCAACCATTATTAACCATCATTAACCATCATTACCCCATACTAAATGTTCCAGTCACCACCAACCAGCTTGAATTTGTCTTGCGATAACTTTTGTGATCACACTTCATTGGCCATCCCATTTTCACCCATGACCCGCCCCAAATAGCTGACCCGTTTCCCCTGATTTTCTCAGAGCTTCGCTACGCGGTCCACCCCTCGCACACGGCCGGGGAAGCTCATCTCACCTGCATTCATCGCTTCCAATACCTGCCGTGAAGCAGCAAAGTCCCTACTTGACCTTGGGCTGCAGTTGGGGTGATGTTGAAAGATGTTCATAGATATACTACTGTAGGGGCTGCAATTGGGGTGATCTTTAAAGATGTTCATATAGATATATAATATATATAACCATAGAATTTTAACCTTCGCAAGTTTGAGTTGGGATATAACCGATATAACCCTTGAGTCAGTTTCATGACGGACTTTGAGATGTTTTGACAAAGTATGAATGTGAGCTACCCTCTGGTAAACTAACATTTTGCTATGGAAAATCACATTTTTTTTAATGGGAAAATCAACGAACTTTCTATGGGCCATGGCTTCAATAGCAATGCCCCAATGCGGAACCACTCTCATGTGCTAATGATCCTGAGATCAATCAATTTTGCAGGGGATGTCCCACGTTCCAATTCCTCACGGAAAACATCCAAAATCATTTAGCTGGTCTGAGGTAAGTAAAACTTACCCTCTGGTAAATTAACATAGACCCTGGCAGATAGGGGTTGGAAGACTAGTTTCCATTAAAAATGGTTGATTTTCAGGGTCTATGTTGATTTACTGGAGGGTACAGCAAACCAAAAAAACAAAACAAGATCAACGTGTTGGTTTCAGGCTGTGATCATCCACATTCAGAGGGGTTCCACATTTTCCAATTCTGAAAACCTAAGAGGAAAATGTGACCAGAACTCTGAACCCCGAATTCCAACTGAAATATTTCGACAACATCAACTCAACCATCTGAAGAAGAAACGTTCCAACTTAAATGTCATCCAAAATCTGGACAAAATCGCCTTTAAATACACACCCATATCAACAACGATTTACCAACAAAAACACCAAAACTCCAAGCTGATTCAGGTCATTTTCCAAGGAAATCCCAAGGGAAATCCCATAGAAATCCCCTGGCTTTGGGGCACCTCGCGGTAGAGACTTCGCTTAATCCCCGGCAAGGCATGACGAGCAGGTCCACGACCCTTCAAACGGAGGGCCTGAGCCAACTGAAGAGCGCGGGGCCTCGGAGATCGGCCGCTAGATTAGATGAGCAATTATTTCATGGGTATATATATATGGTATATTAAGTACATATATGAGTATGTATATGGTATTTTCATATATTTTAATGGTTATATATGGTATATCATGGGTATACATTGTATACATAATAGCTGGGTGTGTCAACTTTCATGCGATCCAATGGGGCATATACATAGAAGAAAGCTACATCCATCCACCGATAGGGAGACTAGCGAAAAATCAGCAATGTCTCGGGCAAATCAATAGATTATTGAATAAGCAATTTAATATTGGGTATATTAAGTACATATGAAAACCCGCAGGTATTCGTGGGATATTAATGTGGTATTATGACGAGTGCTATTGGAATAAAGCCAGTAAGGGGATATTATGGGTATGTTGTGGGTACAAGCATGAATCGAGTGTGAATAGGGGAGGGGATTTCATTAATATGTTCATGAACATGGTGAGTCCCAAAATTTCAGGAATCCGTTATGTGTGAATGGGATTCCTCAATGGGGTATATGTTCAGCCACGTCAGCCACGTATTATCATTGATGACAACCCTCCAAAAAATTGGGAACATCAACGATGTTTTGGCCGTGGCACTTTCAAAAACTCAGCAATCATCCGGAATGTATTGCTGGTTCACGCATAAGACAGCTATGTTTTAAGGCAGATGGTCCTCGCGGCCGGCCCCTGGGCAAGAATCGATAGTTCCAATGGATAGTCCCAAGGAAGTGCCCGGGCTTCCAGAGGGTTTGCCCTATCATTAAACACCATTGAACTACCTATGCTTACCCGAAGATAAAGAGCCATTGAAACATATATGAGTTCTCTTCACCAGAAACCAACATCTCGTCCCAGAGGTGTGAGACAGCAATTTTCCCATCTGCAAGGGAGCATATAGCCGCTATCATCATTGGAGCTTTGTGAAATGCATCTACAGTACATCATTGTTAATCTATATAATGATCCCAGAGTGAATCAACAACGAATGGATTTCTTTCATTAAAAGACCCAAACCAAATTTCATTGGATAATTACATATCTTGGAACCCCCGAAAGAAGCCCAAGATTTGGAAGCCTGGAAGAGATGTGGGTTGCCAAAACATCACCGAACTACCATCCTGGGGTTGCCACAAACTAAACATCTGAAGAACGATAACAATTCACTAACCTAACCTGACATCAGGCTACATGGGGATAGCTCCCTAAATCCTAACCATGATTTATCATGGCTTCAGTGAGGTCACAGTGAGGTCATTACAACTGGTTGGTGGTGCAATAACCATCCTGAAAAATGATGGAGTTCGTCCGTGGCTTTCGGATGACATCCCATATATGAAATGGAAAGTCATAAAATTCCATGGTTCCAAACCACCAAAAAACTTAAATTTACCAAGACACATATCAATGGCCATTTCAGGAACCGATTGATTGGAGGTACCTACCATATATAAGGCCTATTTTTTTAGGCCTAAATTTCAGGGAATATCCCCGCAAAATATGGCTCCATTTTAGGATCCTGAAATTCCCATTGAACATAAGAAAAATCCAAGAAACAGCACCATCTGCTGCAGTTCGGCCGCATCGATTGCTCCAGCAACCAGCAGTTCCGATGCAGTCCAGCGCCTTTGAAATGGTTGATAAAAGTGCCACAAGAAGGGGGAATGGGCGGAATGGTTTACTGACTAAGTCATCTAAAGTCATCTAAAGTCATCTAAAGTCATCTAAAGTCATCCAAAAGTTACGGAAACCTCTTGAGTTTGGGGCAACTTGTTGACCAATCACGGAGATAAAACGGTTTCCAGTGGCATTGGATTCTTGGTTTCACATTAAGCCTCTGATAATCAAACATGGCGTGCTTGAAAACCTTCCATTCAGTTCAATGGTCTTTTCCGTAGTTTTCCATTGAAACACAATTGAAAAAGGGATTTTCCCATGAAATCCCATATTTTCCTCTGTTTTTTCCCTTTTAACACCTCCATTTTACGCATGAATTCCCAGGGTAGCCGCGTAGCCGCTCATCCAAGCCGCCGCAAATTGAAGAGGATCACATCGCGATGTAAGTTCGGCGGCAACTTGGCCTCTGGGCAATCGGATTGGGACTGACTCAGGGACTGACTCAAAAAAGACCCTGAGGGTAAACATAGAAAAACTGGTGGTTTTACCCTCTGGTAATTTAACATAGCTATTGAAAATGGCCATTTATAGTGGATTTTCCCATTAAAAATTGTGATTTTCCATAGCTATGTTAAATTACCAGAGGGTAAACATAGAAAAACTGGTTGGTAGTTTTAACCATCTTGAAAAATGATGGAGTTCGTCAATGGGAAGAATCATCCCATATAGAAAAAAATGATTGAAACCACCAAACATAGAAAAAGAGGAGGAAAATCCATGGAAAAACCATGGTGAATCCCACCATGATCATGAAATCCGAATGTGATTCAAACATAGAAAAAAAAAATCATGAAAAAAATGTTCACATGAAAGATTCCCATCATGAAAGATTTCATGAAAATCCCAAACATAGAAAAAAAATCATCCCATATAGAAAAACATGTTTGAAACCACCAAACATCGAAAGAGAGGTGGAAAAGCCATGGTGAATCACATTCGGATTTCATGATCTCCTTTCATGGTGGGATTTTCCACATCGAAGCCTTGGAAAATCCCCCAGGTGCTGGGGACCGAACTTCTGGGAATCGCCAAGTTGCTTTAGGTCACTAACTCACTAACATAACTAGGATTTATCTGGTTGGTGGTTGACCTACCATTGTGGTTAATATATATATTTTTTTTTTCTGCGACGCCTTTTTCACCGCCATTGGTCACATGGTCAGATCCCCTGTCTTAGAGGGAGGCGGCTGGGGTGGGGGGGTCGTCTCCTCGCGCTTCGGCGAGGAGATCGAAAAAAGGGGGAGGGTCGCCGTCGGTGTGGTCGGTGGCGCCCAAGGGTAGCTCCAGCAGGCTCGCGCTGAAGGCCCGCTGGGCTGTGCAGCTCAAAAGAGCTGCCCAGCGGCGTGTGTAAGCGCCAACCGCGGCCGCTTGGAGGCCAGGGGGGGTGGCTCGCGCCTTGGCCGCGGCGAGGCTGTGGACAAGGGACTGGGCCTCAATGCCCCAGCGCCCGCCGATTTCCAGCCCCACAACGACAAGACGGCAGCGGCGTTGGGATGCAAACTCAGGGTAGACCGAGATGCGTTTGCGCCGCGTAGCCTGGGTGATGGCGGTTGCGGGGGTGGTGGCAGCATGGGGGTGTGCCGCGCCATCCCGGCCAACGGGGCTAACAAGGGTTGCGTCAACCGCAAGTTGTGCGCCGTGCCAAAGGGGGAGGCCTTGTGCCAGGATTTCGATGGCGCGTCCATCCGCGGGGGGCGGGTCAAGGTTCATGTGGGCTAGGGGGACGTGCATGTGCACGCGAGCCCCGGCCTCGCGGAGGATGCGGGCCAAGGTTCTTTCAATTGGCACGGCTCGGGTGCGCAAGGCCCCGCTAGTTGCGCATGCGGCGCGGTGGTCGCCGAACGCGTCTAAGGGGCGGCCGCAGCGACAGCGAGCGGGGGCAAACCCCAACGGCAGGCGGAGCCGTCGGAGGAGTAGGGTGCGATAGTGGGGGTTGTCGAAATGGAATTCGGGGCAAGTGGGGATGGTGGTGAAAGTGGTGGCGGCGTGCGGGCCCGCTTGCGACAGGAGAAGTGCGCGCTCGGGGTCGGGCAGGGTGGTAAAAAGCGCTGCAAAATCTTCTTGGTCGATCGCGGCCCCGGAGGCACGTTGCCATCCACGCAGCGGGTCGCCGCGTGAAGAGTTCGGGGGGGTTGGGGGCGGGGGGCTGCCGGTGATGAGCAAGCCCCAGGGAGGGGGGGCAAAGCCGGCACGTTGGAGTTCGGCTGCAGCTTGGACGCTCGGGGGGCGAGTTCGGGACTCCCCTGTTAGCAGTTGGCCGAGTTGATCGGCAACTGCTGGCCATTGTGTGTGTACCGCGGGTAAGGTGTCAGCCCAGCTGGCCCAATAGGCCGCATGGCGATGGTGGGTGGCCGACCGAAGGCCCAGGCCGCCATGGGCAAGGCTGAGGCGGGCGCGGGCATGGTTGGTGGCGGGGAGGCCATCTGGCCGGTCCAGCAATGTTGCGAGGCACCGGGCCATCGCAGCGTCATGGGCGGCTGCGTATTCAAGGGTTTGCTCTGGTGGCACGGTGCGTAAGAGGTAGTTTGGGCGGGGGTTGGCACAATAGAGCAGAAGCAGGAAACTGGCTTGGAGGGAAGGGAGGGTGGGGATGGCTGTAAGGAGTGCATCATGTTTTGCGCGCGTGGCACGGAGATGGGCGAGGATGTACTCGTGGCTTCCGATGGGGGTACCTAGCACTGTGACGCCTTGTTCTGCAAGCGGGGTGTCGTGACCGCCAACCCAGAGCGGCGGCGCGTCAGGGGGTGCGGGTGGCCAGGCAGTGGGGGAGGCACCACTAGCGTTCCACATGCGGGTTTTGCCTTGGTGTAACGTGACGTTGGCGTGGCGCCGGAGTGCCTGTTCCAGATGTTCGTAGAGGACCCGCGTGCGCTCAGGGGCGCAGAGGATGTAAGTATCGTCCAGAAGAAGATTTTTTTGTATAGGGGGCTTCTGTTAATGCAAAGGTTCCAAAAAAAATGGGATTTCAATTTGGGGATATTTGACTTAGTGGTATGCTATGGTTTTGTTCTATTTGTTTCTTTATCTTTGGTTTACTTGTTTTCAGCATTATTTTGCCCTATCTGTATCTCCTCTTTATTTCTTGGTTTCGAATCTGTTGTATTTTTCATTTCTTCTCTTACCTCATTCTGTTTCATTCTGATTTTTTCTAGGGTTGAGTGTATATTATGTTTATATATATAATATTAATTATATATATATATACATAAAAACACACTATATATGTTGTTTGTATTCTGGATTGTTTTCTCTCATCCTTAGGCTTACTGCTATGATAAATTATGTTCTTTGCTCCTGTGTTCTTTGCTATATTTTGTGTTGCTTTCTGGTATTTTTATGTGCAATGTTTTTTTTTATTTGTGCATATTTCTCTTATTTTGTTGCTTGGATTTGCATAACTACTAGTCGTTGGGTATCTTCATTTTTCCATGGTTGTAGTTGCTTTTTCTTTTGCACGTTCTAGGTTTGCGTGGCTTGGTTTGTTGTCTTGTTCGTTGATTTCTGGTGGTGTCTCTGTTTTTTAATGTCAAATTTCAATGTAATGCTGTTAAAATGTCGAGACTGTATGTATGTCTATCTGTTTGTCTATCTATCTATCTATCTATCTACCTATCTATCTATCTATCTGTCTACCTATTTATCTATCTACCTATCTATGCATGTAGGTATGTATGTATGTATGTATGTATGTATGTATGTATTTATGTATGTATGTATGTATGTATGTAGGTATGTATGTATGTATGTAGGTATGTATGTATGTAGGTATGTATGTATGTAGGTATGTATGCATAATGTAATGTAATGTCATGTCATGTCATGTCATGCCATGTATGTAATGTATTATGTTTGCATGTATGCATGTATGCATGTATGCATGCATCATGTATCTGTATCTATGATGATGCTGGGGCACATGAGACTGCCATGGGTGTAGGGGAGATGGCAGCCGGAGCCAGCAGGGCGCAAGAGAGCCAAGTGAGGAGAAAGATCCTGGGTGGGTGGCGTAGGGAAGGGCAAAGCATTTGGGTGGAGCTGTAAGAATGTTCAAGAGTAAGAATGTTCAAGATGTGGTGGGCCCAGACAAGTGCCTGTTTGTTTGCCCTAAACCTTGTTTTCTTTTTTGTAGGGGGTACCCATTGCAGCTATGGCAGGGCCAGGGCTGGGGGGAGGGAGGGCGATTCTCTTGGAGAATGGTGAGTGGGGGCTGTATGTAGGGAGATGGGCACAGTTGCATTGGGCTGGGGTCGCCGGGCCTGTTCACGCAGCAGCTGCTCAAAGCAAGCAGGCAAGCAAGGAGTCAAGAGTGGAGATGTGGAGATGTGGCATTTCCAATTGGGGGGTCGGTTCTGTTTCCACCCTGCACAGCAAAGAGGCTAAAGATAGCAAAGTCTTGTTTTATTTTTGGTTTTTGGACTGGGTTCACCTGGGTTTTTCCAGGGAAAAGTGGTTTTAGGCACACCGGTTCTGTTTCCACCCTTATTTCAGAACCGCATTTCGGAACCGGTCTTGGCCCCATTTTTGCAGGGGTTTCGGGTAAAAGTCTTGTTTCGCGCGGTGAGGCACCACCAAAAGTCTGGTTTCTGGTTTTCTGGTTTTTGGGGCGTTCTTTAGCTAATCACTAACTTATTTCTTACATTGGGTAGCGTTGAAAGCCTAGCTCGATATTTAATTCAAGCCATGGCAAAGCCACCGAAACGTAGAAGCAAAAGCGGTCCACAAAGGGGTCCAGCGAGGCGAAAGGGACGATCAATTGGCATATTTTGCGCCAATGCAAAGTGTCGCAACAAAACAACTGATTGCAAGAATAAACCATTTGCTCTCAGCCGTGCTGAAGTGGATGAATCCTGCTGTAGGTCCTTGAGGCCCCAAGCACGATTGGTGAAATTTTGCAGCCAACAACATTTGGAACTCTGCAGGAAAAAAGTTGTAAACAAACGAGGAGGTAGAGAAGCGCTCAGTACAGAACAAGTCTCACTATTTTTTGCAACTGTTGTGCATGAGTGCCATGCACCATGGGCAGGCGCACTCCTACTTGTACAACTCTGTTTAGGTGATCGGGCAGATGCAGCAAGGCAAGCTAGCACAAACTGGTTTAAGAACATAGATCCTCATGGCAAAGGTTTGCCTGAGGCAAACATTCCACAAGTGAATGGTAAGACTCACCCACGGTGTGTCCCACTACCGCTAAGTTTTGCTAGGCTTCTTTGGTCATGGATTACCCAAAAACCGCTTCAATCCGAAAGAGCACAATGGCCTTTGGATGCTCAAGATTTACATGGTGCTGTGTTGAGAAACGAAGATAGGTATCTTTTCTGCGCTCGGACTGGATCTGGGCAGAACAAGCCAGTTATAGACAAACCAATATCCGAACGTTCTTTCCTGAAACAAATCAGGAAAACATGTGACATCCTTTGCAAGCAAAGGGTGGAGCACCATCGGGCAGAAAAAACCCACACCTTTGATGATGTCGATCTGTCAAAAGTAGGAACACATTCTTGGAAAAAGACAGCTGTTACCCTCATGAAGGATGGCCATGTAAGCACATCAATCATATCCACAGTGACAGGGACATCAGCCAGAACTTTAGATGATGTGTATGATGTGCCGACACAGAAGCGCCAGCGACAAGTTGTTGATGCCATTTTGTCCCCAGTCATGGCGCGGGTGACGGAACCTGCTGGTGAGACAAGCGGCTCTGCAGAACCAAGTAGGCACACTGCCAAAGAAAGTCAGAATCCATGTTATGTTTGTTCCAAACTTGTTGACATCAATTGGCAGTATTGTGCCTTCTGCGGCTCACGTTTGCACCATTCAGCATGAGAAATTTGAAGCAATTCATTATCCGAATCGTCTAGTTTTAGGTAACACAAAAAATGGGAATATCTATATCTATATCTATATCTCTATCTATCTATCTATCTATCTCTCTCTATCTCTTCATCTATGTATTTATCTATCTCTCTCTCTCTCTCTTCATCTATCTCTTCATCTATCTATCTATCTATCTGTCTATTTATCTATCTATCTATCTATCCATCTATCCATCCACCTATCTATCTATCTATCCATCTATCCATCCACCTATCTATCTATCTATCTATCTGTCTGTCTATTTGTCTATCTATCTATCGATCGATCGATCTATCTATCTATCTCTCTCTCTATCTCTTCATCTATCTATCCATCTATCTATAGGTAATGCTCCAAATCAGATGCTGTCAATAGGAATTTGCTGAACATTCCACTTGCAACGTCGCGAGGCTACCATGGTTGCTGCCATCATCAATTCAAGGGGCTTGTTGTTCTTTCCCAAAACATCTATTCGCAAATCATTGGCTGCAACGGTGACTGGAAATAGATTGCGACCATTCGTATTTTTCGAGATTTACAAAACCCATGTCTTGATTGGTTCGTCGAAATACGTGTTGGGGAAATCCCAATCCTGAAGCCCAGAAAAAACTCACAGGAAAGTGCAGCAGCCATGGTCATATGAACCCGCTTGCTGCGTCAGTCAACGTACCTGGCGTCTACAGTAGTGATGAAACCGTTCTTCATCATGCCCCCTGAAGATCAGAGTAAGGAACCCGTCTAAATAACCACCAAACTGGGGCAGTCTCAGTCTACACAATAATGACCAATTCCCCAAATGCATTGTTGGGCCAGCAATACTTATGGTTAGTTATATTTTTTCACTATTAGCATGGGTTCCATTAGTTGGGAAGTAACATCCAGATAAAGGACAATTTCTGAATCCATTGGGGGTTAGTAGACCTGGCGATCAACCCAAACAATGCCTTGCACTCAGTGGTTGGAGTTGTTGCATCCAGTAATTTGATGGGAAGTACAGCAGCATTCTGAAATTGCCATTACGTTTCAACTGGCACATTTATGGAAAGCTTTCTGCAACCTTTTTTGGTCCCATAGCCAAAAATTAGATTGACCGTGGATACATTAGAGCAAACCATATGTTTGACAGTTGGAGGGCCCCTCCCCATCAACAGATATAACAAAGGTTGACTTCATCAATCCCTGTCTAGATCACCTGCCCACCTAGCTCATCCACTCATTGCCAACTGAGCTGTTCGTGGAGGGTTGTTGCACGGCCTTGGCAGCAGGACGCCGTGGCTCATTGAGGCAGCGGGTTTCATTCCAACAACTAAAGATATTGAGATAATTGCCAAGGACTTGCCAAACGGTTAAAAACCTATAAGCACCCCACTTATTACACTTGGGTTTCATGTGTTTTGACTAGTGGAATCCAAATTATATCTTTTGGGAGGATACTGGTACAATCAGAATGACATAGATCCAGTTTTGGACAAACAATCTTTGTCAAGATCTATTTCACCTTCAGCAAGGGTGTGAAAGCAGCATTTTTCCCTCCCCTGGTCATGGTCCGCCTGAGCGGTCTTTCAGAGGCTCGAATCCCGTGGAACTGGAACATGGGGGACCAGGATCAACAGCACAATTGTTTTTTTGTACCAGAAAATATTTCGATATCCAAATGGCTTGAATAGGCCCCCAGTCCCCCATGTTGTGGAGCGGCCTTTGGCTCAATGTCAGAGCCTTCGTTGCCACGATACCCAAAGTACACTCATTTTTTCAAAATATGAATGTAATCCCATTTCCATTTTCTACTGTTTGAGTCGGAAAATCTCTAAAACAACTCACAGCACCGAGCTGGGGGCAAGTTCACTTCTCGGATGAGCACCACTTGGGGCCGAATGGGCATCAATCCAGAAACACCCCATTTCACTGAGAATACAATCTTAGTGGCATGACTGTTCCACACCGTGTTTGGGATCAACTTGGCTGCATTCTGCTGCCCAGCGGTTCCATTGCTAGACCCATTGCCTTCGTCGTCACCACCTTCTTCTTGGGCAACCCCAACACCACCACTCACGGGTACCCACCACACATCATGGGATCTCTTCAAATTGAAATTTCCCGGGCGCTTTTGATCTGGGTCCTCAGCCATGACATGGTATGCAACTTTGACTTTGGGGACCTTCTGCATCTGGGCTTGAACAACCTCGAACACGGTCTTCAGGTGCCCGTTGAAGAGTACCTGGCGAGGCGAGACAGCTTGATGGGGGTATGCAGCAGCAAACATGAATGGGGCATTGTGGTCTTCGGATTTATAGATACCTGATATAGATAAAGTTTAGGCGAAAAAGGCAGATTCCAAGCCCAGTTGGAATAAAACAATGAAATAGTATAAAACAATAACCCACAAACAGACAAACCAACACATGATAAATAAGAAATAAATAAACACATAGATAAATGAATAACAGAAAGAATAGGGTCCCATATATCGACAATAGAATATTCTTTCCATACATGTGCTGGGGGTTGAAGTCTACAAGCCGAGACCAAATAATACGTTCCCTCATATCCACAATGAAATAATATTCGTCCCATAAATTTGCTGGGGTTGAAGTCTACAACCCGAAACCAAACAATAGGGTCCCATATATCAACAATAGAATATTCTTCCCATACAATTGCTGGGGGTTGAAGTCTACAACCCCAAACCAAATAATAGGGTCCGATATATCGACAATAGAATATTCTTCCCATACTTTTGCTGGGGGTTGCAGTCTACAACCCCAAATCGAATAATAGGGTCCCATATATCGACAATAGAATATTTGCTGGGGGTTGAAGTCTGCAACCCTAAATCAAATAATAGGGTCCCATATATCGACAATAGAATATTCTTCTTATACATTTGCTGGGGGTTGAAGTCTACAACCCCAAACCATACATGATGAATCCCGAACATCCCAGCTACGAAATCATCAGGGCCGGTCAAGTTGAAGAGCACTTCTGTCCGGGGATTGGCCTCCTGTGATTGCGCATCAGCGAGCCTCCATTTGCCCTTTCCATATCCGCAAAGGATCAGTCCTGCCTTGAGTGAGGCTTCCTGATTTCCGGTGTTGAACAAATAGGGACGATTCTGGGGCTTCAGATGAAGTTGGACACCTTCGATTTTGGCATTGATCAAAGGCGTTTCCAACAGTGCACCACCTGCACCTACTGACTCGATGGTTTTGATCTTGTTGGTATCTACCTTGAGTTTCTTCGTAGCATCATTTCCATTCTGAGCATTTTTACGTTTGCGCACAGTTCGGTTTTCACCATCCTTGTTGTTCTGCCCGTCTTTCTCCTTGTCCTTTCCATTCTCCTTGTCCTCCTTCCCAGTCTCCTTGTCAGAATCTTGGGGGATGGGTCCGAACTCCTCCACCAGCTGGTCCAAGAAACTCTTGAACTCGTCCCCGAACTGCTCGTGTGAGCCATACTCCTGGAAAAGGGATACCACGAATATATGTTTCTACGGGCAGGTGTCAGGATACATATCATATAGAGTCTTATGTGTTGTACAGTGACATTTTTCATTGATTGATATATGCAATTTGTTATTGTACCATATTATACCTATTTGAGCCTATACTGGTCTTTTATTCAACCCTGCTCACGCCTGCAGCAGGTTCTGTGGAATCATTGGGTAGAAGTCCGATCGTGGAATCATCAAATTGAGGCGCGGAGGCTCTGGTTCCTTCTCCAGAATGTCAGAGGGACATTCCAGCACTGGCTTTGGGAATCCAGGAATGGTTATGTTTCCCTCCATGTGAAGGCGTCCAAGCAATTCCTGGGCAATGTCTTTTCAGGGGCAAACATCGTTGCCGGAGTCGTGTGTATATACGCATAACATGTGTTATTTTTTATCAGAAACCATTTTGACATAATAACGATTGATGGAAAAGAACAATATATATATATGCTACATATATAAGCCTAATAAAACAAGATTTCATGCCATGATGTCTTTTTATTCTCATCAATCCACGATCTCCTTAGAGGTCGTTGGCCTGTTTCAACGATGATCACCAAAAATCTAAGTGGATGATATCCAGAGAAAAATAACCAAGTGGGCCAAGTAATGTGCATTCATAATATTTTATCTGGAGCTGCATTTAAGACATCCAAATCCAAACAATATGCTTTCAATTCCTCCCCAAAAGCAATATAGTGAAGAGATTAAATTGGGTGGACTATGATTTTCTTTGGGCCAAATGGGCACTGGGTAGTATTCAGGAAAACCGCAAATTCGCAATGAAGCATCATATGGATCTGAACATTTTCCCATTTCACAGCAACATAGCTAAGGTTCAAAGAGAATGGATCCCTGGGGCCTAGTGGGTTGGGTCATACTCATCGAGATTTGGAAGAACTGGCCATGGAGCATTTTGAACAATATGGTTCTCTACGTAAAGGATAAGAGGGAAACTCAAGGGGAAAAACTTCTTTGGGGTTATTGTATGCCACAGTTATCAATGTTAAGGTTTGAGGGCCCCCACCATGTAATGGATCTCAAACAAGTGACCGGTTTCTGCATGCCAAACCACTCCGCGGTCTGAAAGTCATCAGTGCACCCAATGTAGAAGACGGGCATGTTCCATGTAGACTTCAGATTCGCAAAAGCATCGAACATGTTTCCTACTGACATGTTCAAGTCAACGATGAACACCCCTGATCTCCCAGTCATCTGCAAATCAGTCATCATTCCCAACAAGAGTTTCTCACATGCGTTCTGGCCAATTTGCTCCACTTTTCGGGCACCACCAAACAGGTGCTCTTCGCCTTCAGGAGCACTGATTGCAACACCGCGGGATTGGTCTTCAAGGGGGGGTTCAATCATTACCATGTCCTTGGTGTGGAGTTGGGTGGCAAGTTCAGTGCGACCCTCACGCCACAGAGGGGCGTTTTTCCAAGTGAACTCCTTGTTGGATTTGGTACTCAGCCCTTCCATGAAACGGCCACGGTAGTTCAGTGGTCGCATGTTGTCACGTTGGTCCACCTGACAGAGAAGCCACGGGTAAGGTTGTTTGGATGGTTCAGCTGATACCAGGTGTCCATATGCATTCTTGGGACTTTATGTGTATGGCAAAGGTAGGTTCTGTTATATAATAGATGTAAAAATACACACACACATATATATATATATATATACATAGATAGATAGATAGATAGATAGATAGATGAATTGCTAGATGGATAGATGGATGGATAGATAGGTAGATAAATAGATAGTTAGTTACTTCTGCCCATACACAGGGTGTAACATACTGTTTCTACAGACTTGAAACTGATGATTAACCATTCAATCATCTTTCGCAACTGTTTCCTAAGAGATTCAATCAATGCTGACTGGCCTTCTCTTTGAACTGAAGAGAGAAACTCTTATCCAGCGAGATTCCATGGTGAGCCAACTGTTTCATGGTGCTGCCCTCCAACATCCACAACTCCCCTTTCTTGTAAGTGAACTCTGGCTCCAGGAGCAAACCAACACTGCGGGCTGATTGGGACAAGATGAACGAGGCGCCAGATGATTGGGCGGCCCGTGCGTTGGCCTTCAGTGTCGAAGGAGCACTCCAATTGAGGAAAACCAGGCATGCCTGAGATTCAAGAGCACGACAAAGACTCGGAAAAAACAGGTAAAACATATTTGGTTTGTATCTATTCATTTTTACTTGATGTGTTGAAGTCAGGGGACATTGCCAGACTCATCGAGTTTCAAGCGCTCGGTTTTGTCACTCATGAAGCTCTGAATTGACCGGAGCAAGTCATCACTTTGGGTGTAGGTGATCACCTTGCAATTGTCGTTGATGAAAACCCTAGCCGCCTTTAATGACTCCTCATACACTTTGACTCGGTATTGGAGCTTCGTGTGACGCACCTGGAGTTCATAGGAAGACATCTTGGCCTTGGCCACTCGGCATGCCTGCACATCGTACTGAAGTTGTTTCATGCGTAGTGAGAACGTTTCTTCTTCCAACTTCGACATCTCATGCACTGCCACACTCGGAAGTGGTGCACTTTGATTGTGCGTGTTCATCACTGCAGCAATTGAGGGGATATCCCGCACATTGGTACAGTCCCGGTTCATGATGGCTGATTGCACTTCGAGAAGCACACTGGGATCCCCATGCCTAAACATGCCAACCCACTTCTCCTCCAGCAAGTCAGGTGAAACCGGCATCAATGCCAGGACCTCTTCCCTCACAGACATCACGAAGGCTGCCTCCTCAGCCGAGGCCTCCATTTGTGCTTTGTCGATCTTTCTGCGCATAGATGGTAGGATTTTGCGATGGCAATGCACTTGGTGTTGGACCTCATGTTCAGAAAAGAAAACAGACATCTTCATGGAGTCTGTGTTCGCCTATTTTTCATTCTATGGAACGCTCGCATGACAGGAAAATAAACGTTCTTTGTGCAATTTTAGTTTGATCATTCTCATGTGCTCTATAAAAGCAATGGTTTTTCGTATCTAACGGATGTGTTAATATGATGTACTGCTGCTACTTCACCACAGGTATCTCCCTATAGAACAAAGATATATAAGTAGATCACATAGATATAGGTGAGATAGTTGATAGGAGGGAAAGATGGCTGAGAGATACCGGGTATGTGGTGTCCAAAATTGACGCTTTGAGCTTGCATTTCAGGCCTATTTCGGACACCAGTTTGTGCCTCTATTTTGGGCCTATTCTTAACGCTGCCACAAGGACTTGGGGCATCCACAGGCACCCCAGTTTTGAAACATACAAAAACCAAATAGATTCCTATATGGATCGTGTTTTTTTTGGTTTCAAGCAGAAAACTTTAAGGGGTAAAATAACACCCCATTTTGAGACATTCCCCAATGATAGATACATAGGTAAATAGACAGACAGACAGATAGATAGATAGATGTATAGACAGGCAGATAGATAGATAGATAGGTAGATAGATAGATAGATAGATTGGTAGATAGATGGATAGATGGATCGTTCCAAAGATAAACAGACAGATGTAGATAGATAAATAGGTAGATAGGTAGATAGATGCACAGATAGGTAGAGAGATAGTTAGATAGACAGGTAGATAGATATAAATAGAAGCAGATACATATAGATAGGTATAGATAGATGGTAGACAGATATTGAAAGTTACAGATATGTAGGTAGATAGACAAATAGATACTTGGATAGGAAGACAGGTAACCAAGAGATACATCAACAGATAGATAGATAGGTAGGTAGATGGATAGAAATATAGATAGGCAGATAGATAGATAGATAGATAGATAGATAGATAGGTAGGTAGGTAGGCAGGTAGATAGATAGATAGATAGATATGATAAGAAAGATAAGGTAATATATATATATGTAGGTAGATGGATAGAAATATAGATATGCAGATAGACAGGTAGATAGGTAGATAGATAGATTGATATGATATGATATGATGTGATTATGTGATATGATAAGGTAAGATAAAATAAGATAATATAAGATACGATAGATATATGTAGATAGATGTAGATACATGTAGATAGATGTAGATACATGTAGATAGATATAGATACATGACCAAGAAATATCCACAGTTAGATACATCAATGAAACAAGTAGATAGTTTGATCGATAGATACCTTGAACGATAAACTGATATCTAGATACACGTGTAATCCTTTTCCTACTTCGAACAAATCACACCGTCCAATCCCCGAATTGTGCTGAGGAGATGCCATCAGCCGATTGCTCTCCTTGGTGACCTTGCCACGAGCTTGCCATACAGGACCCGCATTGCACTTGAACCTGGGCATGTTTGAAGGTTTGGCATGGAACATGGCATGGAACATGGTACTGGATCTATGCATTTCGAGGTGGGCTTCAGGCAAAACAGGATTGGAAAAAATGGTGGGTGGATTGCTCACCGGTATCCAAAATTAACAGCTTGGTTTCTATGTATTCGACCAAATAACTGAAACCCTGGCAAAATCTTCTTTGATGAGAGGTTGTCATCGGTCCAGCCAGTGTTTTCGTGCCCGATCTCAAT